>JAUDYJ010000001.1:3033020-3174535 GCA_030761175.1 Masticophis lateralis | reverse complement strand
TGGCTGTCCAGTCTCTTTTTAAAAACTTCCAATCCTTTGGCTGGACACGGCAGGACTCGAAGTTCAGTGCTTGGAGCTATTAGAGACCAAACAGACTGTTGTGATCCCAGTCGTTTGCCAAGTTTCTCTTCCATCTCTCTCTTCTCACCCTCCCTCCCTCCTGTTTACTCCGCTGAGTAGAAGTCTTAGGCAGATGCAAAGAGAGACTCACAACCCCTCCCAGGGTCTCCAGGGGGATGAAAACGAGGGGAGGGGCCCAAATTCTCATTTCCCCCCCCTCCCTATCCGAACACAGGTACGGCTCGTCCTCCCCTTGCGACTGGAGTTGAGCCAAAATTTCTGTTGCTGAGTGAGACGTTAAGGGACTTTTTGCCCCATTTTACGATTTTTCTGGCCCACCGTTGTTAAGTGAATCGCCACAGTTGATAAGATAGTCACCGGTTGTTAAGTGAATCTGGCTTCCCCGTTGACTTTGCTTGTCCGAAGGGCGCAAAAGGGGAATCGCGTGACCCCCACCCCACCCCTGGGACACTGCGGACCGTCATAAATACGAGACAGTTGCCAAGCCTCTGAATTTGGATCACATGACCCTGGTCGTAAGTGTGAAAAACGGTCGTAAATCACATTTTTCAGTGCCGTTGTACCTTTGAGCGGTCACTAAATGAACTGTTGTCAGTCCAAAGCTGCTTGTAGTCCTGGACTTGCAACGCTTCATTTAGTGACCATTTGAAGTTGGAATGGCATTGAAAAATGTGATTTAGGATTGGGCCTCACATTTATGACCATTGCCGCATCCTCACGGTGACATGATTCACGTAACAACCCCAACGATTCGCTGAACAACAGTGGCCTAAAAAATCGAGCACAGCTCATTTGAGCCCTGTCTTGCTTAGCAATGGAAATTCCATTTACCGGTCATAAACTGAGGACCCCCTGCCATTCATAAAAGACTTCCTTGTGTTTAAAAGGAGCATTTTTCCTTGGTGCATTCACTGAGGCTTGGAGAAAAGTTTGAATTGCCCAAATTTTAGAAACGTTTATCTGAAATTCTGGATAAAGATTTTTTTTCTCTTTTCCTGCGTTGCAGAAAAAAGCAGAGGAAGCTCATAAGATTTTCGAAGGGCTGGGCCCCAAGGTGGAGTTGGTGAGTACTACTACTATTATTACTACTACTACTACTTTTTCTTTTCCTCCTCCTTCTCCTCCTCCTCCTTCTTCCTTCTCCTCCATTTTTCTTCCTTCTCTTCTTTTTCTCCCTTTTTTCTTTCCCTCCCTCCACCTCCTTTTCTTTCTTATCTTCCTCTTCTTCATTCTTCTTCCTTTTCTTCCTCTTTATCTCAAACATTTCCTTCTTTCCTCCCTCCCTCCCTCCCTTTGCTCCTCCTCCTCTATTCGTCTTTTTCTTTTTTCTCTTCCTTTTCTTTTCCTCCTCTTCCCCCTTCTCTTCCTCCTCCTTCCTCCTCCTCCATTTTTCTTCCTTCTTTTTCTCCCTTTTCTTTCTTTCCCTCCCTCTACCTGCTTTTTTTCTTATCTTCCTCTTCTCCATTCTTCTTCCTTTTCTTCCTTTTTATCTCAAACTTTTCCTTCTTTCCTCCCTCCCTCCCTCTCTCCCTTTCCTCCTCCTCCTCTCTTCATCTTCCTTTTCTTTCTCCTCTTCTTTTTCTTTTTCTTTTCCTGTTCCTCCTCCTCCTCCTTCTTCTCCTCCTCCTCCTTCTCCTCTCCTCCTCCTCCTCCTCCTCTCCTCTCCTCGTTGGCTTTCATCCCCCTCTTGGAAAGGGACTTTCTTCAAAAGCAGGAAGAGAAGCAAAGATCTCTGGCCTAACCATATTTCCTTGGGTTGGAAACAGCAGTCCCAGTTTGCTTGCTAAATAAAACCATAATTTTCTCCAGTTGCTTCCAAATGGTTTCTTGGACGAGAATGGTGTGGTGTGTTTGTGGAAATACAGTGCTTTCCATCTCTTTGTTTTTCTCTTTCTAGGTTATTAATTCTTTTATTTTATTTTTTTTATCCTTCCAATCTTGGAAGGAGCTAAATGAAGAGAAATGTGACGTTTTGGAGTTTCTGGCTGGGAGCCCTAGCCTGTTTCAATAAAATAATAATTTTTTATCTTGGGATTGAAATGAGGCTCTCTGAACTTGGTCGGTTTTTTTTTTTTGTAGACATTTCATGACCCAACTGAGCAACATCATCAGTGCTAGAAGACAGAAGATATGCGGGGTGGAGGGAGGAGGAGGGCAGCTATGGGGTCCTTGGTGTTGTCTGAGCTGGCTTGTTTTCTTCCAGATATTTCATTACCTAACTAGGTTATGTCATCAGTGCTAGAAGAGAATACAGTTTGTGGAGTAAAGGAGGAGGAGGAGGGTGGGTCTGCGGTATTCTCTGAGTTTCATTGTTTTCTTGCCAACGTTTCATTACCTAAGTAGGTAACATCATGAGTGCTAGGAGGGAGGGGGAGTTTGCTCTCTGTTTAACTACCAAGAAGAAAACCCACCCATTCACCGACACCGATAAGGCAAGCCCCCCCCTCCAGGGGTGAAATGCTCCCGGTAGCGACGGAGGCAGGTTTTTCGGAGAACCAGTAGCAAAAATCCCTGCTCCACTCCCATTGCGCAATCATCAGAGGCTTTTTTAAAAAAACTTTTAAAAGCATTTTTACTACAACCTCCTCGGCTGAAGAGGTGGTAGAAAAAATGGTTTTAAAAGATTTTTTTTTTTAAAAAAAGTTGGGCACGCCCGCTCAGTCATATTACCCTCACCACCACCAAGCCATGCCCACAGAACCGGTAGTAACAAATTTTACATTTCACCATTGCTCCCCTCCATAGAAAAACAGAGAGCAACCCAGTGTATCTTGTTTTTTATTTGGCTGTTCACCGCCCTGAGTCCGCAAGGAGAAGGGCGGTATATAAATCTAATAAAATCAAAAATCAAATCAAACCCTCCCTTCTAGGATTAACATAGCTGGAGAAATGGGGAAAACTCTCTGGACTCCGCGGTCCATAAGCCAAGAAAGTTGTGTCATGATTCAGCTTCAAATCAGACTAAGCAGCTAAATCTCTCTCTCTCTCTCTCTCTCTCTCTCTCTCTTTTTACAGCCTCTTTACAACCAGCCTTCCGACACAAAAGTGTACCACGAAAACATCAAAACGTAAATATGGATAATATTTCATAAAATTTTCAAGGTTTGGGGTGGGGTGGGAAGGCCCCCTAATTTTTTGAGACAAAATTTCTGCCTTATATTATATTTATTCTTTTACAGACGGTCCTCGACTTACAACCGTTCGTTTAGGGACCGTTCAAAGTTACGACGGCGCCGAAAAGAGTGACTTACGACCATTTTTTGCACTTCGTGACCATTGTTAGCATCTCCCATGTTTACGTGACCAAAATTCAGACGGTTGGAAGCCAGCTCATATTTACGACGGTCGCATATGAACCTCTTTTTGCGACCTTCGGATAGGCGAAGTCAGTGGGGGGGGGAGCCAGATTCACTTAATGACTGGGTGACTTAACTTATCAGCTGCAGTGATTCACTTAACAATGGTGGCAGGAGAGGTCGTAAAATGGGTGTGCGAGCCCCATTTGTGACCTTCAGGGGGTTCACACGAAGCCCACGGGGAGGCCGGATTCACTTAACAACCAGCTGACAAACTTATCAGCTGCAGTGATTCGCTTAACAACAACAAGGAAAGGTCGTAAAACGAGCTCAAAACTCAACAAACGTCTCCCTTAACAACAGAAATTTAGGCCTCCATTGTGGTCCTAAGTTGAGGACTACCTGTAGTTATTATCGGCGGTCCTCAATTTACAACCGCAACTGGAAACAGAATTTCCGTTGCTAAGTGAAGCCACGTCCTCCGGGATGCTGCCACTGTTGTAAACACACACCATTGACAAACGCCTGAATTTTGGTCTCGTGACCGAGGGGATGCTACGCTGGGCGTAAGTGCGAGGACCGGTGTAAGTGCGAATTGCTTCCCCCCCCCCCCACCCCATGCTGTCGTAACTTGGAACGAATGGTTGTAAATCGAGGAATAAATAGCATTTTCAGGGGTATGAACTATTTCTCCGTAAGGCAGATGCCAAAGGACCATGGATTAATTATTGGTGGGGGGGGGGGGGGGGTTTGGCAGGCAGGAGTTGAACCGGGTGTGACTTCTTCCGCTCACACACAAACCTCCTGAACATTTTTATCAACACAACCTGTATTTTTTTCGGTGCACATGCACCAAAATATTGTAGGAGCCCCCACCCCTGGCCCCCCACCCCCTGTAAGCGAAGGAGGAAAATTCAGGTGTGAAATTCTATCCCAGACCTTGGAGGAAAACTGGTCTCAGCTCTGGTGTGTCTCTCCCCGTGTCTCCCCCACCCCCTTTTTTCCTCTCTTTAGGAACCAAGTGATGAGAAAGAAGCTGATTTTGTTTTTCAAGAGACGGAATCATGCCAGGAAGCAAAGGGTATGGGTGTGTTTTTCTTTCTTTCTTTCTTTCTTTCTTTCTTTCTTTCTTTCTTTCTTTCTTTCTTTCTTTCTTTCATCTATCTATCTATCTATCTATCTATCTATCTATCTATCTATCTATCTATCTATCTATCATCTATCTATCTATCTATCTATCTATCATCTATCTATCTATCTTTTCCTTCTTCTCTTCCTTTCCTTCCCCCTCCCTCTCCTTTTTTTCTCTTTCTTTATCCCTCCCTCTCAACTCTTTCATTCCCTCTCTCCCTTCCCCTATCTCACCCTCCTTCCTGTCTCTCTCCTCCACTCCCTTTCCCATCCCCTCTCTCCTTCCCTCCCTCCCTCTTTTCCTCTCTCTTCCCCCTCTCCTTCCCTCTCCCCCTGTCTCTTCCTCTCTCCCTCCCTCTGCATCTCTCTCCCCCTCCCTCCTTCACCCTCTCCCTTTTTCCCGGCCTCTCTCTCCCCCTCCCTCTCTGTCTCTCTCCTCCACTCCCTCTCTACCTCTCCCTTTCCCTCTCCCCCTCTCTCTTCCTCTCTTTTCCTTCCACCCTCTCTCTATATCTCTCTCCCCCTCTCTCCCTCCCTCCTTCACTCTCTCCCTTCTTCCCTCTCTCCTCCACTCCCTCTCTACCTCTCCCTTTTCCACTCCCTCTCTCCCCCTCTCTCCTTCACCCTCTCCCTCCCTCCCTCCTCTCTTCCTCTCCTTTCCTTCCTCCTTCACCCTCCCTCCCTTTCTCTCTCTCTCTTTCTGCCTTTCCCTCTCCCTCCCTCCCTCTTTCTGGGTCTTTCTCGGTCTCCCTGACCCTATCTCTTTGGTCTCGGCGGGATCCCCAGGAGCAGAAGATCTGCCAGCGCTACGACCAACTGATGGAGGCCTGGGAGAAGAAGGTGGACCGGATCGAGAACAACCCCCGGAGGAAGGCCAAGGAAAGCAAAACCCGGGAGTATTACGAGAAGCAGTTCCCCGAGATCCGGAAGCAGCGGGAACAGCAGGAGAGATTCCAGAGGTGAGGCCGGACAAAAGGCCCAGTTGTTACCTGGGGGACCCCCTCTTCCCGACCACCTCCGTCCATCCCATCGTGCTCAGCAGAAAGGGCACCTGGGGGGGGGGGTCTGTCTGCCAAGGATCTCCATTTGAGGGGCCTTTTCTGCTGTGGCTCCCGATCTCCTAGACCAGGAAGGCCTGATCCCTCTTCTCCTTGACCTCCTTCCCTTGTGCCGCCTCTGCAGGGTTGGCCAAAGAGGGACCGGCCTTTCGGCCACCATCGCTCGGAGCGAGCACGAAATCTCCGAGATCATCGACGGGCTGTCGGAACAGGAGGTGAGAGCGGCCATTTCCCCCCTCCCCCCCCCCGGAAGATTTGGGAGAAGGAGAAAAGGGGAAGGGGGAGACCGGATCTCTCTAGCGCTGGGTCATTGTGAGAGCTGGCAAATAAAGAAATAAAAACCAGGGATTTGGTACGGGGAGTCTCCTGGACGGATGACCCATTGTTAAGCCAGCTGGGAGGGTTAAGTGAGTCACAGCTGATTTTGCAACTTTTTTTGTGCCGGTTATTCAAATTGTTAGAGTTGTTAAGTGAATCACACACTATTGGGGGAAATGGCAGCTGTCCCTTTCTTTCTTCCTTCTTTCTTTTCTTCCTTCCTTCCTTCTTTCCTTCCTTCCTTTCTCTCTCCCTCCCTCCCCTCTTTCCCTCCCTCTTTCCCTCCCTCCTTTTTTCTCCTTTCATTCTTCCTTCCTCTCCCTCTCCTTCCCTCCTTTTTTCTCCTTCCTTCCTTCCTTCCTTCCTCTCTCCCTCCCTCTCTTCTCTCCTCTCTCCCTCCCTCCCTCCTTGTTTCTCCTTCCTTCCTTCCTCTCTCCCTCCCTCCTTCCCTCTCCTTTTTTCTCCTTCCTTCCTCCCTCCCTCTCTTCCTTCCCTCCTTTCTCCCTCCCTCCTTTTTTCTCCTTCCTTCCGTCCTCTCTCCCTCTCTCCTTTCCCTCCTCTCTCCCTCCTTCCCTCCCTCCTTTTTCTCCTCTCCTCTCCCTCTTTTTCTTTGTCTCTTTTTCTTTCTTTCTCAATGAGAACGATTAATCAGTGGAACTGTTCCTCTCCAGAAGTCGTGAGAGCTCCAGTTTTTAAGAAGAGACTGGGCAGCCCCCTGTCTGAAATGGTCTGAGCCTGAACAGGGGGTTGGACTAGAAGACCTCCAGGGTCCCTTCCAGCTCTGTTCTTCTGTTCTTCTCTTTTTCTTCCTTTCTCTTTTTCTCTTCCTTTCTCTTTGTCTCCCTCTCCGTCTCTTTGGCTTTGGGGAAATAACCGGGGACCGGAGAGATCTGCCAGGCCTGAGGTGGGCCCACTCAGCAGGGGCAGAAATGATGCCCTCGGTGTTCACGTGTCTCTCTCTTCCCTTCCCTTCTCTTCTTCCTCCCTTCCTCCCTTTCCCTTCCCCCCCTCCCCCCTTCCTTCTAGAACAACGAGAAACAGATGCGCCAGCTGTCTGTCATTCCTCCCATGATGTTCGACGCCGAGCAGAGACGCGTGAAGTTCATCAACATGAACGGGCTGATGGAGGACCCCATGAAGGTCTACAAGGATCGGCAGTTCATGAACGTCTGGACCGACCACGAGAAGGAGATCTTCAAAGAAAAGTAATTTTTTTCCCCTCCTCTCCTTTCTCTCTGGAGGGAAGCCGCTGGGGTGCAACTCAAGCCTTGCACAATCTTTGCGCTGCTCGGTACACCGTCCACTGCAGTGGCGGCTTTCGAAAAAAAGTGACGACCGGTTCTGTGGGCGTGGCTTGGTGGGCGTGGCATGGCTTGGTGGGCGTGGTGGAAGAAGGAAGGATGCTGTAAAATCTCCACTCCCTCCCCACTCCAGGGGAAGGATACTGTAAAATCTCCATTCCATCCCCACTCCAGGCAGAAGGATACTATACAATCTCCATTCCCACCCCACTCCAGGGGAAGAATACTGTAAAATCTCCATTCCGTCCCCACTCCAGGGGAAGAATACTGTAAAATCTCCATTCCGTCCCCACTGCAGGTGGAAGGATACTGGAAAAGCTCCATTCCGTCCCCACTCCAGGTGGAAGGATATTGTAAAATCTCCATTCCGTCCCCACTCCAGGTGGAAGGATACTGTAAAATCTCCATTCCGTCCCCACTCCAGGGGAAGAATACTGTAAAATCTCCATTCCGTCCCCACTCCAGGGGGAAGGATACTGTAAAATCTCCATTCCGTCCCCACTCCAGGCAGAAGGAAACTATACAATCTCCATTCCTACCCCACTCCAGGGGGAAGGATACTGGAAAATCTCCATTCCCACCCCACTCCAGGGGGAAGGATAATGTAAAATCTCCATTCCCACCCCACTCCAGGGGAAGAATACTGTAAAATCTCCATTCCCTCCCCACTCCAGGGGAAGGATAATGTAAAATCTCCATTCCCACCCCACTCCAGGGGAAGGATAATGTAAAATTTCCATTCCCACCCCACTCCAGGCGGAAGGATAATGTAAAATCTCCATTCCCTCCCCACTCCAGGGGAAGGATAATGTAAAATTTCCATTTCCACCCCACTCCAGGTGGAAGGATACTGTAAAATCTCCATTCCCTCCCCACTCCAGGTGAAAGGATACTGTAAAATCCCCATTCCGTCCCCACTCCAGGCAGAAGGATACTATACAATCTCCATTCCCACCCCACTCCAGGCGGAAGGATACTGTAAAATCTCCATTCCCACCCCACTCCAGGTGGAAGGATACTGTAAAATCTCCATTCCGTCCCCACTCCAGGGGAAGAATACTGTAAAATCTCCATTCCGTCCCCACTCCAGGGGGAAGGATACTGTAAAATCTCCATTCCGTCCCCACTCCAGGCAGAAGGAAACTATACAATCTCCATTCCTACCCCACTCCAGGGGGAAGGATACTGGAAAATCTCCATTCCCACCCCACTCCAGGGGGAAGGATAATGTAAAATCTCCATTCCCACCCCACTCCAGGGGAAGAATACTGTAAAATCTCCATTCCCTCCCCACTCCAGGGGAAGGATAATGTAAAATCTCCATTCCCACCCCACTCCAGGTGGAAGGATACTGTAAAATCTCCATTCCGTCCCCACTCCAGGGAGAAGGATACTGTAAAATCTCCATTTCCACTCCACTCCAGGGGAAGAATACTGTAAAATCTCCATTCCCACCCCACTCCAGGCGGAAGAATAATGTAAAATCTCCATTCCCTCCCCACTCCAGGGGAAGGATAATGTAAAATTTCCATTCCCACCCCACTCCAGGCGGAAGGATAATGTAAAATCTCCATTCCCTCCCCACTCCAGGGGAAGGATAATGTAAAATTTCCATTTCCACCCCACTCCAGGTGGAAGGATACTGTAAAATCTCCATTCCCTCCCCACTCCAGGTGAAAGGATACTGTAAAATCTCCATTCCGTCCCCACTCCAGGCAGAAGGATACTATACAATCTCCATTCCCACCCCACTCCAGGCGGAAGGATACTGTAAAATCTCCATTCCCACCCCACTCCAGGGGAAGAATACTGTAAAATCTCCATTCCGTCCCCACTCCAGGTGGAATTTTTACTACCGGTTCTCCCAACTACTCAAAATTTCCGCTACCTGTTCTCCAGAACTGTTCAGAACCTGCTGAAACCCACCTCTGCTCCCCTGCATAGGTGTATAACAATAGTCCTCGACTTACGGCTGCCTTCAGGATTCAGGGTTTCGCTATGTCATGACTGATTTTAAAACCGTTTTTTGCTGTTAACTGAATCACTATAGTTGTTAAGTGAATCCGTCTTCCCACTTTGCTTGTTGGAAGCTGTCTGGGATCTTTGCAAGTGCCAATCAATCAATCAATCAATCAGCATAGAGCTGGAAGGGACCCTGGAGGTCTTCTAGTCCAGTCAAGTGACTCTGGGATGCTGCAACTGTTGTAAATACAGGGAATCCTTGACTTAACGACCACAATGGAGCCCAACCTTTCGGTTGTTAAGCGAGACGTTTGTTAAGTGAGTTTTGCCTCCCATTTTCTTGTGGCCGTGCTTAAGTGAATCAATGCAGCGGTTAAGTTAGTAAACCCGGTCGTTGAGTGAATCCGGCTTCCCCATTGACTTCGCTTGTGAGAAGGTCGCAAAAAAGGGATCGCGTGACCCCGGGACTCTGCGACCGTCATAAGTACGAGACATTTGCCGAGCGTCTGAATTTTGATCACGGGGATGCGTCAAAGGTCGTAACTGGGGAAAAGGGACATAAGTCACATTTTTCGGTGCTGTTGTATGTTGGAACAGTCCCTAAATGATGTGTTGTAAGTCAAGGACTACCTATAGGTGCCTGAATTCTGATCACATGACTGTCGGCATGCTGTGACAGTGTAAAATCATTCCACACACAACCTCCCACCCCCCGTGCTTTGTGGGAACTGTTCTGCGCCAGCTACGGACCCCAAAGAACGCAGGACACAGAAAGTCTGTACAAACCTTAGTTTACTAAATTAAATCAGTCTTTTTCAAATAACGGCTGTTAATTAACCTTCTTAACAGCCTACAAGAATCCAAAGAATAAATAATCATAATCTTACTATGGTTGGCAGAAAGCCCAGAAGCCATTTGCAGAGAACTAAGATCTGGACACGAAGGAGAATGAACGAAGTTGTTCCCTGCAAATTGCTTCAGTCGGAGTTCCTCCTTAAATAGGCTAAGGGAGCGGCCAGTTAACCCCAAGCCTTTTCTCAAGGTGACGTCCTCCTGAGGAGCCACTCCTGCCTTTTGGCAGCTCTGCGCGCCCGTGCATCGAGAAGAGGCTCCTCCTCTTCGTCCTGTTCACTTATGGAAGCTTCTGGAGGTTGTGAAGGCCCTGGCTGAATCCCCGTCTCTGGCACCACCTCTTCTCCAGCCTCCTCACTGTCTGACTCGATTGCCAGCTGCACAGGCTGCTGGCGCAGCACCACACCAGCCTCCTTGCTGTCCAAATCAGCTACTAGCTGCACAGGCCGCTGACGGGCCACAACAGGAACATCTTAGCACAGCTTGGTCAATAGCTGTGATGAGGATTGGAAGGAGAGTGGAGGCGAGGCCTTCTCCAAGTGGAACCTCCGTGGTCCAAGATGGTTGTCTGAATGTCAAGTTGGCATTCAGACAACGAGCGTCTGAATTCTGATCACGGGGATGCCGCAAAGGTCGTAACTGTGGAAAAGGGTCATAAGTCCCTGAGCTGAGCTTAAAAGCTTGTAAGGCTACTGGGAAAGAACATTTTAAGTGTGGGGTCCTGGGTGCCCGCTGAGATTGGTGGTTTCCTTGTAGACGTTTCATGGCCCAGCTAGGAACGCCATCAGTGCTAGAAGGGAATGGGGTTTGCAGGGAAGAAGAGGAGGAGGAGGCCCGTCTGTCAGTCAGGGAGTTGGCTAAAGTTGGCTCTTTTCCTTGTTTTTATTACAGGTTTGTGCAGCATCCTAAGAACTTCGGCCTCATAGCTTCCTATTTAGAAAGAAAGGTAAGAGGGGCTCTTTGGTATCACGGAGGACAATAAGGCCAGAAGCTGCAGAGTTTTTCTTGGATTTTGTTTTGTTTTGTTTTGTTTTGTTTTGTTTTGTTTTGTTTTGTTTTGTTTTGTTTTGTTTTGTTTTGTTTTGTTTTGTTTTACATTTTATTATTTTATTTTATTTTATTTTATTTTATTTTATTATTTTTTTATTTTATTATTTTATTTTATTTTATTTTATTTATTTTATTTTATTATTTTATTTCATTTCATTTCATTTCATTTATTTTTATTTTATTTTATTTTATTTTTACTTTATTTTATTACTTTGATTTGATTTGATTTGATTTGATTTATTAGATTTATATACCGCCCTTCTCCCGAAGGACTCAGGGCGGTGTACAGCCATATGAAAAGACAATATATCGTACAAAATTTAAAACCCATTTAAAACAAAATTAAACAAATCGTGGCTTTCTTGATTTAAAACCCTGTAATTTTAAAACTACCCCATCCAAATTTATTTAATCAGCCAGGCCCGCCTGTTCAAATAACAAGGTCTTAGGGGCCCGGCGGAAAGCACGGAGATCGGGAATCGTACGTATCTCAGGGGCTAGCTCGTTCCAGAGGGCGGGTGCCCCCACAGAGAAGGCTCTCCCCCTGGGGGTCGCCAGCCTGCATTGCTTTTATTATTATTTCCACTTTTATTATTTTATAAGTAACTCAAGGTGACAAACATGCATAATATTCCTTTCCTTCTCCTTTTCCCACAACAACAACCCTGTGAAGTAGGCTGGTGTGTGTGTGTGAGAGAGAGGGAGAGGGAGAGAGAATAACTGTCCCGAAGTCAACCAGACGTCTTTCATGCTTAAGATGGAAGCACCATCTCCAGGTGATTGGCCCAGAAGAGTTTCACATCTAAGGCAGAACTAGAACTCACTGTCACCTGGTGATTGGCCCCAAATCACCCAGCCGGCTTTCACGCCTCAGGTGGAACTAGAACTCACTATCTCCTAGTGATTGGCTGAAAGTCACCCAGTCAGTTTTCATGCTTAAGGCGGAACTAGAACTCACCGCCTCCCGGTGATTGGCTGAAAGTCACCCAGCCAGCTTTCATGCCTAAGTGGGAACTAGAACTCACCACCTCCTGGTGATTGGCTCAAAGTCACCCAGCCAGCTTTCATGCCTAAGGCGGAACTAGAACTCACTATCTCCTAATGATTGGCTGAAAGTCACCCAGTCAGTTTTCATGCCTAAGGCGGAACTAGAACTCACCGCCTCCCAGTGATTGGCTGAAAGTCACCCAGCCAGCTTTCATGCCTAAGTGGGAACTAGAACTCACCACCTCCTGGTGATTGGCTCAAAGTCACTCAGCCAGCTTTCATGCCTAAGGCGGAACTAGAACTCACTATCTCCTAATGATTGGCTGAAAGTCACCCAGTCAGTTTTCATGCCTAAGGTGGAACTAGAACTCACCGCCTCCCGGTGATTGGCTGAAAGTCACCCAGCCAGCTTTCATGCCTAAGTGGGAACTAGAACTCACCACCTCCTGGTGATTGGCTCAAAGTCACCCAGCCAGCTTTCATGCCTAAGGCGGAACTAGAACTCACTATCTCCTAATGATTGGCTGAAAGTCACCCAGTCAGTTTTCATGCCTAAGGTGGAACTAGAACTCACCGCCTCCCGGTGATTGGCTGAAAGTCACCCAGCCAGCTTTCATGCCTAAGTGGGAACTAGAACTCACCACCTCCTGGTGATTGGCTCAAAGTCACCCAGCCAGCTTTCATGCCTAAGGCGGAACTAGAACTCACTATCTCCTAATGATTGGCTGAAAGTCACCCAGTCAGTTTTCATGCCTAAGGCGGAACTAGAACTCACCGCCTCCCAGTGATTGGCTGAAAGTCACCCAGCCAGCTTTCATGCCTAAGTGGGAACTAGAACTCACCACCTCCTGGTGATTGGCTCAAAGTCACCCAGCCAGCTTTCATGCCTAAGGCGGAACTAGAACTCACCCTGTCCTGATTTCTAAGCCAGCACTTTACTCACCTGCAGGAGATGGTGAATTCTAGTCCCACTCTAGCTGTGAAAAACAGCTGATTAACTTTGGACCAATCACCAGGAGACGGTGAGTTCTAGTCCCATCTGAGACAGCTGGGTGACTTTGGGCCAGTCCCTCTCTCTCAGCCCAACCCACCTCACAGGGTTGTTGTGGTGGAAGGTATGTTGGATATGTTTACCACCTTGATTTTATTTATTAATTTGTTTATAATCGGACTTATATGCCGCCCTTTCTCTGCGAGGACTCAGGGTGGCTCACAACAATAAAACCAGTCCAAATTCAAACACTAAAAACTAAAATTCCCATTAAAACCCCATTCAGTCCAGGCCAGCCTGGCGAAACAACCCTGTTTTAAGGTCACGACGGAAGGAGCGAAGGTTGGGGGCTACCCGGAGCTCCAAGGGGAGCTGATTCCAGAGAGTAGGGGCGCCCACAGAGAAGGCTCACTCCCTAGGGGAGGTGACGAGCGCATGGGTGACGTGTGTAAGGCATCTCGGTCCAGATAGGGGCACAACTGGCGCACCAGACGCATCTGGCCCAATGCCCCCCTGGTCACGGTCGTAACATGGTCTTCTAAGGTCAGCCGTGCATCCAGGAGGACGCCTAAATTGCGTGCTCTATCCACAGGGGGCAACACCTCTTCCCCCTATGACTAAAGATGGAATATTCCCTTGGAACCGAGATTATTTGTAAAAAATGATAAAGGCAGGTTACATTCAATATATTCAATACAGTTCAATTCAATACAGTATAATACAGTGCAATTCAGTACAGTACAATAATACACAATACGCAACAGCACCACACTATACACAATACAGAACTCAATACAATACACAATACATAGCAACACAGTACAGTACAGTACACAATGCAAAACTCAATACAAAATACAATCCAATAAAATCCAATAATACACAATAGGCAACAACACAACACTGTACAAAATACAAAACTCAATCCAATCCAATCCGCAACAACACAATAACTGCACACAATATAATACACAATACAAAAGTCGATACAAAATACAGTCCAATAATACACAATACGCAACAACACAACACTACAAAATAGAAGACTCAATCCAATCCAATACACTATATGCAACAACACAATACTATACACAATGCAAAACTCAATAAAATGCAGTACACAATACAATACACAACACAAAAGTCAGTGCAAAATACAATCCAATACAATAATACACAATATACCAAAACACAACTCTGCAAAATACAAAACTCAATCCAATACAAAGAGCCTGGATAGCTCAGCAGACTAAAAGCATTGTGATTAACACCAGCTGTCTGCAATTACTGGAAGTTCGAATCTCACCAGGCTGAAGGTTGACTCAGCCTTCCATCCTTTTGAAGGTGGGTCAATTGAGGACCCAGTTTGTGGGGGCAATAAGCTGACTTTGGATAAATATACAAAAGTATGAAGGCTGTTGCTTAACGCATTGTAAGATGCCCTGAGTCTCCGGAGAAGGGCGGCATATAAATCAAATTAAAAAAAAAATACAAAACACAATGCAATACAAAATATAATTCAACAAAATAGAATATAATAACCCCAAATACATCCAAAGGTTCCTGATGCTTTATTTGGGCCAGTGATTCCAGCTGCTCTTCAATGCCAGGAACATTTTTTCCCTAACATCCGATGGGAAACGGCTGTCCTGCGTCTCTGTTATTTGCACATTGTGGTTTGTTCGTTGCGCCGGAGGTTAGACGAGAGTCTCGCCTGGCGTCTACTTTAGGAAAAGTGCCTTAGTTTTAAGAACATTCTCCCCATTGGCCTTTCCAGAACGTGCCGGATTGCGTCTTGTATTACTACTTGACCAAGAAGAACGAAAACTACAAAGCCCTCGTGCGACGGAACTACGGCAAGCGGAGAGGGAGAAACCAGGTGAGTTGCCTTCGGAGTTTCTAGTCCCTGGTGTTCTTCCAATGGAAAAGGCTGTGTTTTTTTTAATTGTGCTTCTTTTTGGAATGTATTCCCTGAATTGGGCCAAGATGGTGATTAACTCCATCCAGATCGGCAAGGCTGTGTGTCTGTGTTACATTCTTGGGTTTGTTATACAGGTCGTCCTCGTCTTACGACCACAATTGAGTCCAAAATCTCTGTAGCTCAGCGAGACAATTGTTAAGTGAGTTTTGCCCCATTTTACCGACCTTTCTTTGCCATAGTTGTTATGCGAATCATTGCAGCTGTTAAATTAGCGACACATTTTTGAATCTGGCTTTCCAACTTAACTTCTCTTGTCGGACGGTCGCAAAAGGGGGAAATCCCGTGAGCCCGGGACACTGCGACCGTCGCGAATACGAGTCAGTTGCCAAGCGTCTTCATTTTGATCTTGTGATCGTGAGGATACTGCAAAGTGTGAAAAAATGGTCCTAAGTCACTTTTTTCAGGACCGTGGTAACTCCGAACGGTCACTAACAAACTGTTGTAAGTCGAGGACCACCTGTGTGTGAAGAAGACTTTTGTCACAGTTGGCCAAACACGGTTTTGAAGCGACTTCCGGATAGTTGTGTATCAGCCGTACGAATAAAATTGGACACCCTCAGGACCAATATTTCTTCTCTATGATGTCCAGGTTTCCTAGCTAGTCACCAGGAGTGGATTTCAACTCCCCAGGAGTGTCAACTGCACTTGGTAGATCAGACCAGCAGATCCACGTTGTTGTCATTGGCTCTCATAAAAGAGAATCTTGTAAGAATTGTAGGGTTTGCTGACTGAGCAGGAGGTTGGACTAGAAGACCTCCAAGGTCCCTTCCAACTGTGTAAATTCTATCTGATTGTGGTTTACCTATCTTTCTCTTATATCCTAATGCAATGTTTCTTAGTCTTGGCAACCTGAGGACAGGTGGACTTCAACTCCCAGAATTCCCCAGCCAGACACATATAACAAAACCATGCTGGCTGAGGGATTCTGGGAATTGAAGTCCACCTCTCTTAAAGCATGTTGACTGGGGAATTCTGGGAGTGGAAGTCCATCCCTCTTAAATAATTCTGGCTGGGGAATTCTGGGAGTTAAAATCCACTCCTCTTAAAGCATGGCTGGCTGGGGAATTCTGGGACTGAAAGTCCACCCCTCTTAAAGCATGGCTGGCTGGGGAGTTCTGGGAGTGGAAGTCCAACCCTCTTAAATAATTCTGGCTGGGGAATTCTGGGAGTGGAAATCTTCTTAAACTATGCAGGCTGGGGAATTCTGGGATTGAAGTCCACTCGTCTTAAAATCATACTGACTGGGGAATTCTGGGAGTTTAAACCCACCCATTTTATAACATTCCGGTGGGGGAATTCTGGGTGTAGAAATCCAGTTCAAGCTGCCAAGGTTGAAAAATACAGAAATCAGCAAGGCGTCTTAGGGCTGGAAGAGACCTTGGGGGTCCTCTACCCCAACCCCCTGCCCAAGGCTGGAGTCTTCACCCCTTCTATCTTGGTAGTACCCCTTATATATTTCCGTCAAGGTCATTTCCTCTATACCTGGTGAGCAGATAACCACGTTCGGAGTTTGCAATTCAGCATACTTCCTCACCGTCAAAATTTCGTTCTCCAACCACAAGCACCAGATTTTGATGAGTTCCGCTAAAGCTTTTACCTGGTTAATTAATAACCACCAACCTTAATTACCGAGGGTCATATTTTAACTCGAGAGGCATCAGTTAGGTATTATTTCTGCCGGATTTAACTTTTTTTTTTTTTGGTTTGTTGCTAGATTTTCAGTTGGTTAAGTGCAGCATTCCTTGGTTTTTTTTTTTCAATACAGTGTGTGTCATTGGTCATTGTTATTACTGCAGTTATTGTGTTCAGATTGTTTCTAGCTTTGTGTAAGAGGCTGCGGGGCCGAAGGAAGCATAGGGCACGAAAGTTTTTAATTATGCGGTTTGTTGCTTTGATCTGGCAATGCTTTCAGTTTGGAAAAAACTGCGCTGGAGGTGAAGTCACTACAAGATCTCGACAGACTTGAACAGTGGGCCCTATTTTTTTTTCCTTCCTTCTTTCCTTCCTTCCTTCCTTCCTTCCTTCCTTCTCCTTGTTTCCCTTCCTTCTCATTTCCTTCTCATCTTCCTTCCTTCCTTCCTTCCTTCCTTCCTTCCTTCCTTCCTTCCTTCCTTCCTTCCTTCCTTCCTTCCTTCCTTATTAGTTTGATTTATATGCCACCCTTCTCCGGAGACTCAGGGCGGCTTACAATGCGTTAAGCAACAGCCTTCATACTTTTGTATATTTATCCAAAGTCAGCTTATTGCCCCCACAAACTGGGTCCTCAATTGACCTACCTTAGAAAGGATGGAAGGCTGAGTCAACCTTGAGCCTGGGAAGATTCGAACTTGCAATAATTGCAGACAGCTGAATGTTCTTTCTTTCTTTCTTTCTTTCTTTCTTTCTTTCTTTCTTTCTTTCTTTCTTTCTTTCTTTCCTTCCTTCCTTCCTTCCTTCCTTCCTTCCTTCCTTCCTTCCTTCTTCCCTCTCTCCCTTCCTTCCTTCCTCCCTTCCTTCCTTCTTTCTTCCCTCCCTTCCATTTTTCCCTTCATTTCCCTTTCGTTCTTTCTTTCTTTTTTTTAATTTGATTTATATGCCTCCCTTCTCCAGAGACTCAGGGCGGCTTACAATGCGTTAAGCAATAGCCTTCCTACTTTTGTATATTTATACAAAGTCAGCTTATTGCCCCCACAAACCGGGTCCTCAATTGACCTACCTTAGAAAGGATGGAAGGCTGAGTCACCCTTGAGCCTGGGGAGATTTGAACTTGCAGTAATTGCAGGCAGCTGATGTTAGTAACTGTTAATAACAGTGCTTTAGTCTGCTGCGCCACCCGGGCTCCTCCTATCCAACAACATGAAATTCAGTGTGGAGAAAAGCCAAGTTTTACCCCAGAAAAAGCAAAGGTTACAAGTACAGATTAGGTAAAACCTGGCTCAAAAAAAAAAGGGACCTGCAAGATGGACTTTGGAGTCCTAGTGGATGACCACTTATCCATGAGCCAGAAGTATGCGGCGCTGGCGGCAGCCAAAAATAAAAATAAAAATGACTGCAGTTCTTGGTTGTGTAAAGAGAGGCATAGAATCAAATTCAGGTGAGGTATTAGTACCGCTTTGTAAAGCCTTAGTAAGGCCACACCTGGAATACGGTGACCAGTTTTGGTCCCCATGTTGCAAAAAAAAAAGATATTGGAAAAAGTGCAGAGAGGAGCAACTAAGACGATTAAAGGCCTGGAGACTAAAACATATGAAGAACGGTTGCAGTATTTGGGTCTGGCCAGTCTAGAGAAAAGAAGGATTAGGGAGTGATCCGTATGGTCTCATCATCTCTTGGTTAGATTACTGCAATGCCCTGTACATGGGGCTGCCCTTGGGGTGTACCCAGAGGCTCCAACTGGTCCAGAATGCGGCCGTGCGAGTAGTTACGGGTGCATCCTGCTACTCTCATATAACACCACTATTGCGCGAGCTGCAACTGGTTACCGATGGTCCTCCAGATCCATTTCAAGGTGCTGGTACTCACCTATAAAGCCCTTCACGGCATGGGCCCGGGGTATTTGCAGGATCACCTCCTACCGGCCTCCCTCCGCCCAGTGCGCTCACATAGGGCTGCCCTCCTCCGTGTCCCCTCGGCCAGAGCGTGCCAGCTGGCGGTCCCCAGGATGAGGGCGTTCTCTGTGGCCGCACCGACCCTCTGGAATGGGTTGCCCACCGGACTCCGGATGGCCCCCGACCTCCGCACCTTCCGCACCGACCTAAAGACATGGCTCTTTCAGCAACGTCCCTGATCTGTCATGGATTTTAACTGGGGATTTTTTATTTTTTTAATTTTTTAAAATTTGATTTATATGCCGCCCTTCTCCGGAGACCCAGGGCTGCTTACAGTGCGTTAAGCAACAGCCTTCATACTTTTGTATATTTATATTTATACAAAGTCAGCTTATTGCCCCCAACAAACTGGGTCCTCAATTTGGGGATTTTAACTTGGTTTTTAATATTATTTAATTTTATCTATTGTCGGGTTGTTTTATTGTTGTGAGCCGCCCCGAGTCCTATAGGAGAAGGGCGGCATATAAATATAAATGAATGAATGCAGTCTTCCAGTATTTGAGGGGCGGTCCCAAAGAAGAGGGAGTCAACCTGGAGAAGAAGGAACAGATGGAAACTGATCAAGGAGAGAAGCAACCTGGAATTCAGGAGGAATTTCCTGACAGTGAAAACAATTAACCAGTGGAACGACTGGCCACCAGAAGTTGTGGGTGCTTCAACCCTGGAGGTTTTCAAAAATAGACTGGACACCCATTGTCTGAAAAGGTATAGGTTTTCCTGCTTAAGCAGAGGGATGGACTACAAGACCTCTAAGGTCCCTTCCAGCTCTGATTGACTGACTTAGGACCAGAATTAGATTGGAATTTCCAGTGTTAAGTCATTGCGGTCGTAAGTCCTGATTTTTACATCCCTTTTCACGATTGGCCCTTAAGCAAGTCAGCCTTGTCAAGGGCATTCCTGTTTTTTTCAGCTCAGGCTGCCGTCATAAGCGTGAAACGATATATAAACTGGTTTAAAAAAGGGTTTCGAATTGGGAACACGGAATGGCAGAACATTGAAACCAGTTGTAAAGGGAAGCTGGTTGCCAAACGGCTGGATTGCATTCAGGGACCATGGTGGGGGGGGGTATTGCGTTGGTCATAAGTGCGAGGACTGGTCATAAGTGCGAGGATCAGATTTTTGAGTACCATTGTAACTTTAAAGCAGAGGTCTTCAAACTAAATAAGACACCCCCTGATAATAAAGCCCAATTGGGCTTTTGAGCGCATGGCAATAAGGCCAAGCGCTTATTTCCGGGTTCAAAAAAATATAAGACAGGGTCTTATTTTTGGGGAAACACAGTAGTACTAGTAGTAGTAGTCTCGTGCTGCCCTAAAGAAGTAGCAGTAGTAGTGGCAGTAGTAGTAGTAATGATGATGATGATGATGATGATCAAAATGCTGGATGCTGGCAGCCACCCGTATCAACCATCAGTGCCAGTCAATAATATTTGTGATACATTTTTAAATGTTCAGTTGACTGAGTTTCATGTTTAATGAATAAAAGTAAATAATAGTAAAATAAAATAGATTGATTATAAAATACATCAAGAATTTGCAGCTTCCTGCAATAACACTGACGGAACTGCAAAAAGACTGCTACTTGGAACATCGTACATTTTAAGAAGATATTTGGTTGATAACTTAGGATGCTGGCAGCAACCAGTATCCACCATTAGCACCAGTCAGTGGTATTTGTGATGCATTTTTAAATGTCCAGTTGATTTGAGTTTCATTTTTAATGAATAAAGTAAATAATAATAATAATAATAACAATGATAATAATAATAATAATAAGCCTCAAAGGCTGTGAATCTCACTAAAGACTAACCAATAATAATAATAATAATAATAATAATAATAATAATAATAATAATAATAATAATAATAATAATAGATAATTTGATAATATTTGATAATATCCAATAGTAATATTGGAGCAATACCCAAAGGGTTACCCTGCGATTTAGAAATTCTAAATTTACCGGACTTGAACATTTTGACTCTACAAAAAAACCACTTTACTCGGAACAGCTTACATCCTCCGACGATACCTTAACAGTTTATTATTTATTTATGTATTTATTTATTCAAATTTGTATACCGCCCTACTCCCAGACGGGACTCAGGGTGGTGGGTCTTGGTTCCTAGGTCCTTGGTTAGGACTTGAGCTGCTGAGCTATTAACCAGCCTCAAAGACTGTGAATCTCACTACTGATGAACCAATAATAATAATAATAATTTTAAGAAGGGACTTGGTTGATACCTAGGACGCTGGCAGCAACCCGTATCAACCAATACCAGTCAATGGTATTTGTGACACGTTTTTAAATGTCCAGTTGTCTGAGTTTCATGTTTAATGAATAAAAGAGATGATGATGATGATGATGATGGATGCTGGCAGCAACCCATATCAAGCATCAGTGCCAGTCATTCATATCCGTGACACATTTTTAAATGTTCAGTTGACATTTAAAAGTTGAGTTTCATGCTTCGTGAATAAAAGTTGATAATAAGAATAAAAGTAGTAGTAATAATAATAATACATGAAACAATTCAAAAGAACCCCTCCCGGTTTGCAGATAGCCAGGGGGAGGAGACGAGAACTCGGCGTGGGTCGTGGGTCGTGGGGGTGGGGGTGGGGGGAGGCCTCCCTTCGGTCAGCCCCCGTGAATCAGAGCCCCGCGGCAGGTGGCCTGGCTGGCCCAGCTGACCGCATAGAAAAAGAACACGCCGGCGGCTCTGACAGCCAATCCTGCCCTCGCTCGGCGCGGCATCACCTCGGGTAACCCCCGGTCGGGATTAGCGCCGCTCACATGCGCCAGGGACCGTCTCCCTTCACTGGGGAGATTAAAGTGGCCGGGAAGACACCCTCCTTCTTATTATCTTCTTCTTTTTTTTTTCTTTGTTTCCACTTTAACCCCCCTCCCTTCTTCCCTCTCTCCTTCCCTCCCTCCCTCCCTCCTCCCCTCCCTCCTCCCCTCCGGAATCACCCCCTGGCTGGGTCAGGTAGCCATTCTTTTTTTTTTTTTTTTCCCCCTGCCAGGCCTGGCGGGGAGGGAGGGGGAGAGCCCTTGTCGGCAAACTTTGCTTTCTTTTTGTGGTTGTTTGCTGTTCCCCTCCTCCCTTCTGGGGAGGGCCCACGGATAGCTTTTTTTTTTTCCCCTCTCCCTCCCGGCCACCGATGAGCGTTCAGGTACGTCGATCCGAGAGGCTTCAGGCGATGGAAGGTTTGTGCTTTTGGTAGTTTGCTTTTTCTTTTTCTGTCTGTTTCTGTCTGTCAACCATCTATCTATCTATCTATCTATCTATCTATCTATCTATCTATCTATCTATCTATCTATCTATCTATCATCTATCTATCTATCTATCTATCTATCATATTTGTATCTATAGCTATATTTCTCCATCTATCTATCTATCTATCTATCTATCTATCTATCTATCTATCTATCTATCTATCTACAGCTATAGCTACAGCTACAGCAATAGCTATATCTGTCTGTCCGTCTGTCTGTCTGTCTGTCTGTCTGTCTGTCTGTCTATCTATCTATCTATCTATCTATCTATCTATCTATCTATCTATCTATCATATTTGTATCTATCTATCTATCTATCTATCTATCTACCTACCTACCTACCTACCTATCAATCATATTTGTATCTATAGCTATATTTGTCCATCTATCTATCTATCTATCTAGCTATAGCTATAGCTATAGCTACAGCTACAGCTACAGCAATAGCTATATCTGTCTGTCCGTCCATCTATCTATCTATCTAATCTATCTATCTATCTATCTATCTATCTATCTATCTATCTATCTATCTATCTATCTATCATATTTGTATCTATAGCTATATTTGTCCATCTATCTATCTATCTATCTATCTATCTATCAATCATATTTGTATCTATAGCTATATTTCTCCATCTATCTATCTATCTATCTATCTATCTATCTATCTATCTATCATATTTGTATCTATCTATCTATCTATCTATCTATCTACCTACCTACCTACCTACCTACCTATCAATCATATTTGTATCTATAGCTATATTTGTCCATCTATCTATCTATCTATCTATCTATCTATCTATCTATCTATCTATCTAGCTAGCTAGCTATAGCTACAGCTACAGCTACAGCAATACCTATATCTGTCTGTCCGTCCGTCCGTCCGTCCGTCTATCTATCTATCTATCTATCTATCTATCTATCTATCTATCTATCTATCTATCATATTTGTATCTATCTATCTATCTATCTATCTATCTATCTATCATATTTGTATCTATAGCTATATTTGTCCATCTATCTATCTATCTATCTATCTATCTATCTATCTATCTATCTATCTATCATATTTGTATCTATAGCTATATTTGTCCGTCTATCTATCTATCTATCTATCTATCTATCTATCTATCTATCTATCATATTTGTATCTATAGCTATATTTCTCCATCTATCTATCTATCTATCTATCTATCTATCTATCTATCTATCTATCTATCATATTTGTATCTATCTATCTATCTATCTATCTATCTATCTACCTACCTACCTACCTACCTACCTATCAATCATATTTGTATCTATAGCTATATTTGTCCGTCCATCTATCTATCTATCTATCTATCTATCTATCTATCTATCTATCTATCTATCTATCTATCTATCTATCTATCATATTTGTATCTATCTATCTATCTATCTATCTATCTATCTATCATATTTGTATCTATAGCTATATTTGTCCATCTATCTATCTATCTATCTATCTATCTATCTATCTATCTATCTATCATATTTGTATCTATAGCTATATTTGTCCGTCTATCTATCTATCTATCTATCTATCTATCTATCTATCTATCATATTTGTATCTATAGCTATATTTCTCCATCTATCTATCTATCTATCTATCTATCTATCTATCTATCTATCATATTTGTATCTATCTATCTATCTATCTATCTATCTATCTATCTACCTACCTACCTACCTACCTATCAATCATATTTGTATCTATAGCTATATTTGTCCGTCCATCTATCTATCTATCTATCTATCTATCTATCTATCTATCTATCTATCTATCTATCTATCTATCTATCTAGCTATAGCTATAGCTATAGCTACAGCTACAGCAATAGCTATATCTGTCCGTCCGTCCGTCTGTCTGTCTGTCTGTCTGTCTGTCTATCTATCTATCTATCTATCTATCTATCTATCTATCTATCTATCTATCTATCTATCATATTTGTATCTATCTATCTATCTATCTATCTATCTATCTATCTATCTATCTATCTATCATATTTGTATCTATAGCTATATTTGTCCATCTATCTATCTATCTATCTATCTATCTATCTATCTATCATCTATCGCTATATCTGTCTGTACATCCGTCTATCTATCTATCTATCTCTCTATCTATCTATCTATCTATCTAACCTGTATCTATCTTATCTCTGTCTTATCTATCATCTATCTAATCAGTCCAATTATCTCTTTCTTTCTTTCTTTCTTTCTTTCTTTCTTTCTTTCTTTCTTTCTTTCTTTCTTTCTTTCTTTCTTTCTTTCATCATCCATCTACCTACCTACCTACCTGCCTACCTACCTACCTATCCATCCATCCATCCATCATATCTATATCTCTCTACATCTACCTCTGTCTCTGTCTCTGTCTGTCCGTCTGTCCATCTATCCATCTATCTCTATACATTCATCCATCCATCCCTATAGCTATCTATCTCCATCCATCCATCCATTCATCCATTTATCCTGTCTATAATCTATATCTATATCTAATCTATATATCTGTTTTCTTTCCTTTTTGTAGGCTTTATGTGTATTTCTCTTTAGCCAGGTTCTTCCTACGTAAACCAAGATTTTTATGCAGCCCTAGTTCAGTGAAATCACAATCCACTAGTCTCTAGGCTTTTGGGGATGAGGGTGTAGCTAACTGATGAGGGTTTATAAGCCCTCATCAGTTAGCCACACCCTCATCCCATGTATCCTCCCTGTAAAGGTACAGTATTCGTTTTCTTTCCTTTTCGTAGGCTTTATATGTATTTCTCTTTAGCCAGGTTCTTCCTACGTAAACCAAGTTTTTTATGTGAAATCACAATAGTTTCACATGTCCCAATGGGCAGCAGAGGGTCTGCTGGCTGCCAGAAGGGAAAAAAAGCCTAGAAACTAGTGGATTGTGATTTCACTGAACTAGGGCTGCATAAAAATCTTGGTTTACGTAGGAAGAACCTGGCTAAAGAGAAATACATACCTATATCTAATCTATCTGTCCATCCATCCATCCATCCATCCGTCTGCCTATCTCTACCTGTCTTTTGGGCAGGTAGTTGGGTTTGCTCAGTTTGCTGAATAATGAATTTAGAGCTTCTTTTTAAAACTGGGGTGGGGGCGGGAGGCGAGAGATTCCAACTTCAGAACCGTTTCATTGGTTGAGCTTTAACTATGCTTGAGGAAACTCCCCCAAGCCCCCCCGACTCTCTTTTTCACTTTGCAAATTTGCAGTGTAACTCATTGCATGCCAAATCTCCTGCCGGTAGCTGGCCAGGGGATTATGGGGAGGGGGCAGGAATTATCCCCCGCATTATTTCAAATTTCGGCCTCTTTTTTTTTAAAAAAAGAAAGACTTGGGATCACTGGTTGATGTGGGCTGTTTCCGTGTATGGTTCTTGCATGCTTCGGTAGGGCAGTGGTGAAATCCAATTTTTGTTAACTACCAGCTTGGTGGGCGTGGCGTGGCTTGGTGGGCGTGGCTTGGTGGGCGTGGCTTGGGCATGGCAGGGGAAGGATACAACACCCCCCTCCTTCCCCCGGTGCACTTCAACCGTCCTAAATGTGAATCGGTGGCCAAGAGTCTGAATTTTTGATCAGGTGACCACGGGACGCTGCAACGGTCGTAAGTGTGAAAAACGGTCATAAATCACTCTTTCTAATGCCGTTATAGCTTCGAACGCTCTGTTGTTGTAAATTGAAGATTACCTGTATTTATTTGGGGAGTTCTTGGTGCTTCTCTGAGGCTGGGTGGTTTTTCTTTTAGAAGTTTCGTGACCAAACTAGCTAACAGTGTCGACTGGCGGCCCCCAGGGGGAGAGCCTTCTCTGTGGGGGCACCTGCCATCTGGAATGTGCCCCCCCCCGGAGATAAGGAGGATCCCAGATTTACGCACTTTCCGCCGCGCCCTCAAAACATTTTAATTCCAGCAGGCTGGCCTGGCTTGACTCTCCCTTTTAAATTGGCTTTTAAAGTTTTGTACAAATTGGGTGTTTTAAATTCGTCTTGGGCCTAAATTATTTAATGTATTTTTAAATGTTTTTTTTTTTTAACTTCTGTATGATGTATTTTACCTTGAGGCTGTTGACCGCCCTGAGTCTTTCGGGAGTAGGGCGGTATATCAATTTCATTAATTAATTAATTAAATAATTAAATAAATAACATCATCAGTGCTAGCAGGGAGTTGGGGATTGTAGGGAGAAGGAGGAGGAGAAGGATGACAAGGAGGAGAACAGTGGGTTCCTTGGTGCTCTCTGAGCTTGGTGGTTTCCTTTTAGACATTTCATCACCCAGCTAGGTAATGTTATCATAGCTAAAAGGGTTTGCAGAGGAGAGAAGGAGGATGGTGGGGTCCCTATTGCTCTCTAAACTGGGTTGTTCTGTTGTAGACGTTTCACTAGCCAACTAGGTAATATTGTTAGAACTAGAAGGGAAGGGAGGTTTGAGGATTGCAGGAGAGGGGAGGAGGAAGAGGAAGAGGAGGAGGAGAACTGGGGAGTCCTGGGTGCTCTTTGAACTTGGTGGTTTTCCTGAAGACGGCTCGCAACTTGGGCGTCCTCCTGGATACGCGGCTGTCTTTAGACGATCATATGACGGCCGTGGCCAGGGGGCGCTTTCTATCAGGTGCGCCTGATTTCCTAGTTGCGTCCCTTTCTGAATCTGGACGCCTTACACACAGTCACTCACACCCTCGTCACATCCTGTCTGGACTACTGTACATGGGGCTCCCCTTGAGGAGCACCTGGAGGCTCCAACTGGTCCAGAATGCGGCCGTGTGGGGGGTTATGGGAGCGACTCGTCACTCCCGTGTAACACCTCTCTTGCGCGAGCTGCACTGGCTCCCGGTGGTCTTCTGGGTGCGTTTCAAGGTGCTAGTCGCCATCTTCAAAGCGCTCCATGGCTGAGGATACTTACAGGATTGCCTTCTGCCACTGAATGCCTCCCACCGCCCGATACGCTTTCACAGAGAGGACCTCCTCAAGGTGCCATCGGCCAGACAATGTCGGCGGGCAGCCCCCAGGGGGGAGCTTTCTCTGTGGGGGCTCCTGCCCTCTGGAATGAGCTGCCCCTGGATATAAGAAGGATTCCCGACCTCCGTGCCTTCCGTCGAGCTCTAAAGACTCTGTTGTTTCACCAAGCCGGCCTGACCGAATATATAAATTTTAAATGGGTTTTAAATTGGTTTTAAAGGGGTTTTAGAGTAAAGGGTTTTAAACTACGGCCAAATAGTTTTAACTTATTTTAGTAGTTTTAATTTTTGTGTTGGACTGTTTTAATATGGCTGTGAACCGCCCTGAGTCCTTCGGAAGAAGGGCGGTATAGAAATGTAATCAACTCAACTCAACTCACAACCAAACTAGGTAACATCATCAGTTCTAGAAGGGAAGAGAAGAGACGTAGGACGGTGGGACCCTTGGTGATCCCGGAGTTCGGTAATTTCTTTGAAGGCGTTTCACAACCCAACTAGCTAACATTATCAGTGCAGTAACGAATGTAGGTAAAGAAACATTTGCAAGAAAGCCACCAGGCTCAGATATCACCAAGGCCGAGCTCTAAAGGCCCTCTCTTGTAGAGCGTTTCATCCATTTATTTTATTAAATTTTAATTTATTTAATGCATTTATTCATTAAATCTATACACTGCCCCGTCCCATCCAGAAGCGAATGATTCACACTTCCTTTGGCTGCGTAAAATAAAAAAATCATGTTTTTTTTTTTAAACTTTTAAAATGTATATCCTGTTTTGGTGAGGTTTTTTTTATTTGCACAATGGTCCTCGACTTACAACAGCGCGTTTAGTGACCGTCCGAAGTTGCAGCAGCACTGAAAAATGTGAGTCACGACCGTTTTTCACAGTTAATGACCGTTGCAGCATCCCTGTGACCGCATCCATGATACAATAGTCTGACCCTTGGGAACGGTTTCATACTTGTGACGGTCGCAGTGTCCCCGGGGGGCGGGGGTCTCACAGGATCCCCTTTGGCGACCAAGTCGATGAGGAAGCCGGGTTGACTTAATGACTGTGTGACTAACTTCATGGCGGCGGTTCACTTAACGACGGTGGGAAGAAAGGTCGTAAAACAGGGCAAAACTCACTTTTACAAATGCCTCGCTTAGCAGCATAAATTCTGTGCTCAGTTGTGGTCGTAAGTCGAGGACCGCCTGTATACCCCTTTTATTATTGTTACAAATAACTCAAGATGCGAGACGTGCCTAATCGTCCCTTCTTCCTCTTCCTCCTCCTCCTCCTCCTATTTTTCTCCTCCACAACAACCCTGTGAGGTGGGGCTGGGCTGAGAAAGAAGGACTGGCTCAAAGTCAGCCAGCCAGCTGGCTTTCCTGCCTAAGGCAGGATTAGAACTCAGAGTTTCCCCACTTTCTAGCCTGGGGGGGCCTGTGCTTACTCACAAGGAGGCTTAGAGATGCCTGTCGAGAGGCCGAACTCTCCGTGAATTTTCTAGCCTTCTAGATGAATTGTGTTTTAGCAAGGATGTCTCAAAATGGCAAGTTTAAGGCCTGTGGACTTCAACTCCCAGAATTCCCCAGCCAGCCATGCTTGAAGATGAATGGGGAATTCTGGGAGTTGAAGTTCACAGGTCTTAAACTTGCCATGGTTGAACACCACTTCTCCTTTCAGAACCCTCCGCCCTCTGGTTCTTCCTCTCGCCCACCCCCCACCCTCTCTCTCTCTCTCTCTCTCTCTCTCTCTCTCTCTCTCCCTCCCTCCCTCCCTCCCTCCGTCCTTCTTTCTTTCTTTCTTTCTTTCTTTCTTTCTTTCTTTCTTTCTTCCTTCCTTCCTTCCTTCCTTCCTTCCCTCCTTCCTTCCTTCCTTCCTTCCTTCCTTTTTTCTTTCTTTCTCCCTCTCCCTTTTTCTTTCTCTTTCCCCCTCTTTCTCTCACACTCTCTCCCTCCGTCTCTCTTTCTTTCTCCCTCTTCCTTTTTCTTTCTCTTTCTCTCTCTTCTCTCCCTCTTTTTCTTTCTCTCTTCCCCTCTCTTCCTCTCACTCACTCTCTCCCCCTTTCTCTTCCTTCCTTCTTTCCTTTCTTCCTTCCTTTTTCCTTTCTTCCTCTCCCTTTTTCTTTCTCTTTCTCTTCCGCTCTCTTCCTCTCACTCACTCTCTCCTTCCCTCTCTCTTTCTTTCTCCCTCTCCCTTTTTCTTTCTTTCTCTGTCTTCTCTCCCTCTTTTTCTTTCTCTCTCTCTCCCCCTCTCTTCCTCTCACTCACTCTCTCCCCCTTTCTCTTTCTTTCTTCCTTCCTTCCTTCTTTCCTTCCTTCCTTCCTTTTTTCGTTCTTTCTCCCTCTCCCTTTTTCTTTCTTTCTCTTCCGCTCTCTTCCTCTCACTCACTCTCCCTCTCTCTTTCCCTTTCTCCCTCTCCCTTTTTCTTTCTTTCTCTCTCTTCTCTCCCTCTTTTTCTTTCTCTCTCTCTCCCCCTCTCTTCCTCTCACTCACTCTCTCCCCCTTTCTCTTTCTTTCTTCCTTCCTTCCTTCCTTCCTTTTTTCGTTCTTTCTCCCTCTCCCTTTTTCTTTCTCTTTCTCTTCCCCTCTCTTCCTCTCACATTCTCTCCTTCCCTCTCTCTTTCTTTCTCCCTCTCCCTTTTTCTTTCTTTCTCTCTCTTCTCTCTTCTCTCCCTCTTTTTCTTTCTCTCTCTCTTCCCCTGTCTTCCTCTCACTCACTCTCTCCCCCTCTTTCTCTTTCTTCCTTCCTTTTTTCCTTCCTTCCTTCTTTTTTCTTTTTCTCCCTCTCCCTTTTTCTATCTCTTTTTCTTCCCCTCTCTTCCTCTCACACTTCTCCTTCCCTCTCTCTTTCTTTCTCCCTCTCCCTTTTTCTTTCTCTCTCTTCTCTTCCTCTTTTCCTTTCTCTCTCTCTTCCCCTCTCTTCCTCTCACTCACTCTTTCCCCGTTTCTCTTTCTTTTCTTTTTTCTTTTCTTTTCTTTCTTTCCCTCCTGTATCTTTCTCTCCCTCTCTTTCTCTCTCTCTCTCTCTCTTTCTCCCTGCTTCCCACTCTCTTTCTCACTCGCACAAGCACACACTCAAAACAAACACACACAGATACACAAACCCAGTTCTGTAGCCCATTTTGGCGCAACATGGGATTATCGGCCTTGGCAAGGCCTCGGGTTCTTCTAAATAAATCGAGGAGGCAGAAACCCGATCTGCTCTCCAACCTATTCATCTCAATCAGAGGCCTTCAGACTTGGCAGCTTGAAGACTTGTGGACTTCAACTCCCAGAATTCTCCTGCCAGCAGAGCTTGGCTGGGCTTGCCAAGTTTGAAGACCTCTGATCTAAATATTCCAGGGGTATTTTAAACTTCCAACAGCTGACATCGAGTGTGACAGAGGCTGTCATGCAGGAGTGTGTGTGTGTTTTTCAGGGGAAATGTTGGACTTGGCTCAGGATAGAAATACTTAATTTAAAAAAAAGTAAACATTGGCTTTGATGACCAGCAAATGGATCTTATTTTTCCCTCTTAGTTTTCTTTCAAACACTGGGTTGTACGTTTATTTTTCTTTCCTTTTCCTTCCTTCCTTCCTTCACATATTCCCCCTTTCCTAGGAATTTTCTTTCATCCATCCAGCTATTCATTTCTTTTTCCTTCCTTCCTTCTTTCTTTTTCCCTCCATCCCTCCCCCTTCCTTCTTTCCTTTCTTTCCTTCCTTCCTTCTCTCTTTTTCCTTCCTTCCTTTTCTTTTTCCCTCGCTCCCTTCATCCCTCCCCCTTCCTTCTTTCCTTCCTTCCTTCTCTCTATTTATTTCCTTCCTTCCTTCTTTCTCTTTTTCCCTCCATTCCTTCCCCTTCCTTCCTTCCTTCCTTCCTTTCTTTCCTTCCTTCCCTTCTCTTTTTCTTTCTTTCCCTCCATTCCTTTTTCTCTTTTTCCCTCCATTCCTTCCACTTCCTTCCTTCCTTCCTTCGTTTCTTTCCTTCCTTCCCTTCTCTCTTTTTCCTTCCTTCCTTCCTTCTCTTTTTCCCTCCCTCCCTCTCTTCATCCCTCCCCCTTCCTTCTTTCCTTCCTTCTCTCCCTTCCCTCCCTTCTCTCTTCTTCCTTCCTCCCTCCCTCCTTCCCTTCCTCTTTCCCTTCCCTTCCCTTCCCTTTCCTTTCATTCCCTTCCTTGTGAAGTCATTTTGCATGAGACCGATCCGTAATGTGCACCTTTCTAGTTGGCATCCAACAGGTGTAACCAGCCTTTCCCTAGACGGGGATCATCTGGACAGGCCGAACTCCGCAGGGCCCAGAATTCCCAGCTGGCTGGCCTGCTAGGAACTCTGGGACCGGACTCCCCGCATATCCTAGACTTAGAAGAAGCCAGAAACCTGATTGTGGGATTGAGTCAGCCTAGCACACTGATCCCACTCCATGTTTCTCAACCATGGCCTCTTTATGAAGACTTCAACTCCCAGAATTCATTCATTCTGCCTAGGGGAATCCTGGGAGTTGAAGTCCACCTATCTCAAAGTCGCTGGGGTTGGAAAAAATATTTCAGGTTGACCCGTTCCCCCCCACACACACACCCACACTTACGATCCCAATCGAGCCCCAAATTTCTCTTGCTAATGAGAAATGTTGTTAAATGAATTCTTCCTCACTTTATCACCTTTCTATTTCATTTTTTTTAAAAAAAAGTTTTATTGTTTTATTACTACACATCAAGGGTGAAATCTAAAAATTTTCGCTACCGGTTCTGTGGGCGTGGCTTAGTTAGTGGACAGGGCTTAGTGGTCAGGTGACTGCATGGGCGTGGCTTGTTGGTCAGGTGGGCGTGGCCAAGTCAGCGCCACTTATTTGCCCTTTTTAAACCTACAAAACACAACACAACAACACAACTGCCTCACCCACAATGTAAAAGCAGCTGTGCTAGACCCAAAATGACCCCTGCAACAAGCAGGAATTTCACACAGGCACAAAAAGTCCAAAAAAACCAACATTCACACTTTACAGTCACACTTTGTAAGATTTTGTGTGTTTGTGTAGTTAGAGTGAAACACTACAGAAACACACAAAATCTCAGAAAGCTGCACAAATATTTTATTTTATTTTAATTTATTTTTATTTTTATATAAAAGCAGCTAAATTTAAAACTTCCTAAACTTTAAATGGCTAGGTCTAAAAAAAACAACAGCTAAAAAAACCCCCAATTAACTATTTTTTTAAAGCTCCCAAAGGGGAAAAAAACTTACAGGCAGGCAGGCAGGCAGATAGAGCTGCTCACCGATGAGCTTGATCGCAGGCAGGGAGATTCAGTGGCTTGCTGATAGAATAGAACAATAGAATAATTTTATTTATATACCGCCCTTCTCCCGAAGGACTCGGGGCGGTGTACAGCCGGTTTAAAAACATAAATGTACAAATATCACAATTAAAATCAATGAAAATCATTAAATGGTTTGGCCGAATTTTAAAACCCCAACATTTAAAACCCCAATTTAAAATCATTCAATTAGCCCGGTCTAGCCTGATCCTTTCTAATTTTAAAATCTTTTAGAGTTTTTTAGACTTGATTCATTTTTAATATTTATCTGTTTTAAATTTTCAGCCAAATTTATATTTGTTTTTATAATACTTTAACTTTTATGTACTGGTTTTTATTCAGCAGTTCACCCTGAGTCCGTAAGGAGAAGGGCGGTATATAAGTCTAATAAATAAATAAATAAATAAATTAGACAGCCCCGCCTGTCGGAACAGTAGGGTCTTAAGGGCACAGCGGAAGACCCGGAGGTCAGAGATTGTACGTATGTCCGTGGGCAATTCGTTCCAAAAGGCAAGAGCTCCCACAGAGAAGTCTCTCCTCCTGGGTGTCGCCAGCCGACATAACTTGCCCGACGGCACCCTGAGGAGTCCCTCTCTGTGGGAGAGGACTGGTTGGTGGGAGGCTATTGGTGGCAGAAGGCGGTCCCGTAGATACCCTGGTCCTATGCCATGGAGAGCTTTAAAGGTGGTGACCAACACCTTGAATCGCACCCGGAAGACCACTGGGTGCCAGTGCAGCTCGCGCAGGAGAGGTGTCACGTGGGCGTAACGGGGTGCGCTCATAACCACTCGTGCGGCTGCATTCCGGACCAGTTGGAGCCTCCGAGTGGTCTTCAAGGGGAGCCCCATGTAGAAAGCATTACAGTAGTCCAGACGGGTGCAGTGGATTGCAGGGAGTACAGCAAGCAAAGCAAGGCAGGCATTGCAACCAGCAGCTCAGGATTCGGTCCGAAGAACTAAGGTAAGCAAGGTGGAGACTAGGGGGTGGGAAGGGATTTTTGCTACCGGTTCTCCGACCTGCACGCCGCCATCACTACCTACTTGCCTGAGCCGGTCCGAACCGAGAGCATTTCACCCCTGCTACACATTATAACAAACACAGCATATACAACATATAAATATATATCCTCTTTTTAACAAGTGTTTCTTCGTGGTCTACTTTCCACTGTGACTTTCTCCCCCCACGTCTCTCATATTGTTTCGTTTTCCTCATTGTCTCCTTTTTGATTGATTACGCTCTATCACCTTTCTTGCAGTCATTAAGTGAGTCACTCCAGTGGTTTTTTTTTTAAAATTAGATTTATATGCCGCCCTTCTCCGGAGACTCAGGGCGGCTTACAATGCGTTAAGCAACAGCCTTCCTACTTTTGTATATTTATCCAAAGTCAGCTTATTGCCCCCACAAACTGGGTCCTCAATTGACCCACCTTAGAAAGGATGGAAGGCTGAGTCAACCTTGAGCCTGGTGGGATTTGAACTTACAGTATTTTTTTTTTTAATTTGATTTATATGCCGCCCTTCTCCGGAGACTCAGGGCGGCTAACAGTGCGTTAAGCAACAGCCTTCATACTTTTGTATATTTATACAAAGTCAGCTTATTGCCCCCACAAACTGGGTCCTCAATTTACCTACCTTAGAAAGGATGGAAGGCTGAGTCAACCTTGAGCCTTGAACTCGCATAATTGCAGACAGCTGAATGTTAATAACAGGCTATCTAGCCCATCGAGCTATCTGAGTTGTTAAGTCAGTAACGTGGTTGTTAAGTGAATCTAGTTTTCCCCCTTGACTTCGCTGGTCAGAAGGTTGCAAAAGGGAATCACGTGACCACACCTACCCCCGCCCCCCCTTCCAGGGACACTGAAACCGTCATAAATACGAGTCAATTGCCAACCGTCTGAATTTGGATCATGTGACTATGGGGATGCTGCAACGGTCATAAGTGTGAAAAATGGTCATAACTCACTTTTTTTCAGTGCCGATCGTTAAGTGGTTGTAAGTCGAGAACTGCATGTATCACATTTGGAGGATTTGTAAGCGTGCTTCCAACTTTCGGTGCCTGCGCCTACAAATCCAGAAAATTCTTTCTGGAAAGCTTTTCTTTCTCCTTAAAATATCGGCAGTCCTCAAGTTATAACCGTAATAGAGCCTGCCCATTGCGGTCATAAATCGGTTATTGATGGATATAAAGCAGGACGTGACGTATGTGACTCTGGTCTTACAAGCTTCGTTCTGGCAGTTGTTAAGCAAACAAAGTGGCCATAAAACAAATGCGGGGGTCGTTAAACGAAACTTTTTTTTTTGCTATGGGTTTTTTGTTTTTGTTTTTGTTTTGGGTTTTTTTTGCTGAAAAATCAGAATAAAAGTCAACTTTGAGCAAAAATATACCAAAACGTGATAGTGGGACAGTGCAAACAGCCGTAAAATTTGGGGTCATGTGATCGTGTGTGTGGGGGGGGGGAGGGGGGTGGCAGGATCAGAACTTCGGAACCAAGTCATATGTACCTTTTCAGAGGTCTTTTGGAACTTTGAACGGTCATTAAGCAGCCTGTCATAAGTCGAGGACTTGTGTTTTCTGTTTCTAAGCTCGTGATCTCCCTCCCACTCAAGACCCCTCACTTCCCTCTCCCCACAATGCTTGGGTACAGGTCATCCTCGACTTATGACCACAATGGAGACCCAAATGTCTGTCGCTAAGTGAGACATTTAAGTGAATTTTTCTCCCATTTTACGACCTTTCTTGCCACCGTCGTTAAGTGAATCCCTTCGGCGGTTAAGTTAGTCACGTGGTTGTTAAGTGAATTTTCCTGTCGACTTTGCTGGTCGGAAGGTGGCTCGCGTGACATCCCCCCCCTCCGTCATAAATACGAGTCAGTCGCCAAGCGTCTGAATTTTGATCAGGACCGGTCGTCAAGGGCGAAAAACGGTCCAAAGTCCCCTTTTTTTGTCCCCAGCGCCGTTGCATCTTGGAACGGTCATTAAGCGGATGGTGGTAAGTCGGGGACCGCCTGTAATTCGAATGGCCTCTCATTTCAGCAACAGATCTCTCGTCCTTCTCAAGAAGAAAAAGTCGAAGAAAAAATAGAGGAGGAGAAAGCGGAGAAAACTGAGAAGAAGGAGGAGGAGAAAAGAGATGAGGAGGAAAAAGACGAGAAGGAGGAATCCAAGTAAGTCCGTCGGTTACCTTCACAGGTGCGTTTGTGTATGGGGGGGGGGGTATCAATGGCCTTTTCAAGAATCCTGGTTGGATTACAGGGGATAGCACAAACCCAGGGAGTCCTGAGCCCAAACTTTATGTTGCTAAGGGAAACGTTCGGGAAATGGGTTTGCTCCGTTTTACGACTTCTTTTGCCAGAGTTGAGCTTGGTCGCTTCCTTTTTTTTTCCTTTTTTCAAAGAGTTTTTATTTTTATTTCTCAAAAAGATAATATTCATCATTTTCCATTCATCTTACCTTTTAACTTTCATTTTTACTTGTTCGGGGCTGCTCTTCTATCCTTCTTTATTTTACCACATCCTTTCCTCTTCTCTTCTCCTCCCCTTCTCTTCCTCCCTCCATCTCTTCCTACTTTCTTTGTTCTTCCTCTCCTTCTCTTTCCAACTTCCCCCACTCCTTCCTCCCTTTCTAACCCTCTCTCCTACTCCTCCCTTTTCCCTCTCTTCTATCTTTCCCTCTCCTTTCCCCACTTCTCCCTTCCTCTCTCTCTCTACTCCTTCCCCTCTCCCTTGTGGTTCCCCTTTTCAATTCAGTCCAGAACGCTATTCGAGCAGCCCCGATTATCTATTTGCATCCCTCTTCCTTTCAGTTTCTTATTTGTTTAGTAATTAACATCTGTTTCATCATTTGCTTGGTTGCTTTCTCCCAGATGTTTTGTGACCCAACTAGGTTACATCATCAATGTTAGAAGGGAGAGGGGTTTGCAGAGAGGAGGAGGAGGAGAAGAAGGAGAAGAAGAAGAGGAAGAAGAGGAAGCAGAAGAAGAAGAGGAAGAAGAAGGAGAAGAAGGAGAAGGAGAAGAAGAGGAGGAAGAAGAGGAAGAAGAAGGAGAAGAGAAGAAGGAGAAGAAGAAAAGAAGGAGGAGGTGGAGGAGGAGGAGGAGGAGAAGAAGAAGAAGAAGAGAAGGAGGAAGAAGAGGAAGGAGGAGGAGGAGAAGAAGAAGAAGAAGAAGAGTGATTTTCTTGCAGACGTTTTATGACCCAACTAGGAAACGATATCAGTGCTAAAAAGGAAAGTGGTTTGTGGAGGAGGAGGAGGACTGTGGCTTCCTTGGTATTTTCTGAGCTTGGCTACTTTCTTCCAGACGTTTCATTACCCACCCAGGTTACATCATCAGTGCTAGAAGGGTTTGCAGGGAGGAGGAGGAGGACTACGGAGTCCTTGCTCTCTGAGTTTGGCGGTTTCCTTGCGGGCATTTTATTACCAAACTAAGTATCATCATCACTGTTAGAAGGGAAGGAAGGAAGGAAGGAAGGAAGGAAGGAAGGAGATAGCCAGATGATGGGTCCTTGGTGTTACCCAGCTTGGTAACATCACCAGTGCTGGGAACTTGGGGTGGCTGGCTCCCTGTTTAATTATCCAGAAAACGACACTCCCACCAACATGGCAGGGCCAGCCACACTAGTATATTAACAGAAAGCCCACCCCACTTCCTTCTCGCACTGATGACGTTCCCTCTTTGGCTGATGAAATGTCTACAGGAAAAGCACCAAGGTCAGAGAGCACCAAGGACCCCACAGTCGTCCTCTTCCTCTTCCTCCTCCCCCTCCTCTTCCTCTTCCTCCTCTTTGCAACCCTCCTCCCTTATAACATTGATAATGTTCTCTATTTGGGTCATGAAATGTCTCCTCCTCCTCCTCCTCCTCCTCTTCCTCCTCTTCCTCGTCCCTCTCCTCTTCCTTCTCCTTCTCCTCTTCCTCCCCCTCCCCCTCCCCCTCCCTCTCCTCCTCCTCTTCTTCTTCCTCCTCTTCCTCCTCTTTGCAACCCTCCTCCCTTACAACATTGATAATGTTCCCTATTTGGGTCATGAAATGTCTCTTCCTCCTCCCCCTCCCCCCCCTCCTCCTCTTCTTCCTCCTCCTCCTCCTCCTCTTTGCAACCTTCCTCCCTTATTGCATTGATAACGTTCCCTATTTGGGTCATGAAACGGCTGTAAGAAAACCACCAAATTCAACAGAGCACCAAGGACCCCTGCAGCCCATCATCCTCCTCCTCCTCACTTCTGGCACTGATAACGTTCCCTAGTCGGGTCACAAAACGTCTGTAAGAAAACAAACTTGGTGAGTCCCCAAGGAGCCCACGGTTCAACCCCGAGCAACCAACCTTCTCTTCCGTGGGTATCAAAAGTCCCTTCCATCCAATCCAGAATTCCTCGCTGGGTCATTCTGCCCCCCCCGCGCGCCTGCCAGAGATTCCTCCAACTTGCCAGAGGAGCTGATAAGGATTATGTCGCTCACGCTCTTTCGTAGCGCAGCCATATCCGTCTCTCTCTCTCTCCATCCAGGTCACTTCGCCCTGGCCGTCTCTGACTCGTTTTCCCCCACCCCTCCGTCTCTCCCCAGGGAAAATATCAAGGAAAAGGAGAAGATCGAAGCCCAGCCAGAGGAGTCCGACGAACGGGAGCCCGCAGCTCCGAGAGGGCGTAAGACGGCCAACAGCCAAGGCCGACGGAAAGGCCGGGTCACCCGATCGATGACGAACGAAGCCGCGGCGGCGAACGCGGCTGCAGCGGCCGCCGCTGAAGAGCCGCCCCCACCTCTGCCGCCCCCGCCAGAACCCTGTAAGTCAAGGGGGGGGTGTCCCAAGAACGGCCCCGTGACCATCTCGGTCATTTTGTCGCAAAATGCCTTCTGCCAATCTTGTTCCTGGCTTCCAAAATCCTTCCCATGATGCTCTGGGTTTGGATAGCAATACAGGTTGTCCTCGGGTTACGACCACGGTGGAGCCCGGAATTGATGTTGCTAAATGAGAGACCTGTTGAGTGAGCTTCCCCCCCCCCCCCATTTCACGATTTTTCTTGCCGCGTTTTGTCAAGTGGATCGCTTCCGTCGTTAAGTGAGTCACCCGGTCGTTAGGTGAATCCGACTTCCCCGTTGACTTTGCTTGTCAGGAGGTTGCAAAGGGAATCACCTGACCCCCTCCCCTCACCCACCCCCGGGGACACTGCGACCGTCATAAATAGGAATCATTTGTCAAGCATTCGAATTTAAATCAGGTGGCCACAGAGAGGTGACGACCATCGCAAGAGAGAAAAACGGTCGTAAGTCTCTTATTTTCAGTGCCGTCGTAACTTTGAACGGTCGCTAAAAGAATTATTGCAAGTCGTGGACTATCTCTGCAGGTAGGCCTCGAGTTAACAGCCATTATTGAGTGCCAACCTTCCGTTGTTAAGTGAGTTTTGCCCCATTTTATGACCTTCCTGGTCACCGTCGATAAGTGAATCACCATACTTGTTAAGATAGTAATAACGGTTGTTAAGTAAGGCCAGGTGGCAGGAGAGATCACAGTCTTTCTGTCTCTTTTCCCGTTCTCTCTGGCCTCCTCCCTCCTGACATAACCATGATTAAGCTGATCTGAAATTAACCACCTGATCCTGGTTTGGAAAAGTGGTGCGGTGGCCTAGAGGTGGAGCTCTCGGACTCACAATCAGGAGGCTGTGAGTTCGATCCTAGGTAGAGGAGATATTTCTCTGTCTGGGCACAATGAGAATATATCTGCTGAAAAAAACCCTCCACACTGGCAACAGGAAGGGCATCCGGCCAGTAAACACTTAGCTCCATTCAGTTGTCCAGACTCCACCCCGCAAGGGATGATGGGATCATTAAAAGATTATTAGAGACCATTCAAAGTTACAGTGACCCTGAAAAAAGTGACTTAAGACCAGTCCTCACACTTATGACCGTCACAGCATTCCCAGGATTGGTGTGATGGCCTGAGTGATGCGGTGGCCTAGAGATGGAGCTCTCGCCTCACAAACAGGAGGCTGTGAGTTCGATCCTAGGTAAAGGCAGATATTTCTCTTTCTGGACACGATGAGAATATATCTGCCGAACAAAACTCCGCATTGGCAACAAGAAAGGCATCCGGCCCTGAAAACACTCAGCTCCATTCCTGGTTTGGAGAAGGCAAAACCACCTATGGATCTTCAGACAGCAAGGAATAAAAAAAACTCTTTACACCTAGTCATTCAGTCTGTTCACTTAGCGACCGTTCGAAGTTACAACGGCACTGAAAATCGACTTCTGACTGTTTTTCACCCTTACGACCGTTGTAGCATCCCTGTGGTCACATGATCAAAATACGGCCACTGACCCGTATTTATGACAGTCATAGTGTCCCAGGGCGTCACGTGATCACTGAAAAAAGTGACTTATGACGGTTTCGCACACTTAACGACCATTGCAGCATCCTCGTCATGTCATCAAAATCCGGACGCTTGACAACTGACTTATGATTTATGACGGTCACAGTGTGTTCCGGGGGGGTCACGTAGTCCCCTTTTGTGACCTCCTGACAGGCGAAGTCATTGGAGAAGCCAGATTCACTGAACGACCGACTTACTGACTTAAGAACGGAAGTGATTCACTTAACGATGGTGTTTCTCATTTAACAACTGAAGCGATTCACTTGGCGACTGTGGCAGGAAAGGTGGGGCAAAACTCGCTTCACGAATGTCCCACTGAGCCGCAGACCTTTTGGGCCCAGTTGAGGTCGTAAATCGAGGACCGCAGGTACAGATAAGACAAGAAGAAAAATGTTTAATTGCAGGAGGCAGTTTGATCAGTCAGAATTAATTCACTTTTCTGGTCTTTTCTTTCGGTAAAAGCCAGAAGGGTTTCCGTGCAACCTTGCTTCAAATTTTCAATTTTTTTTGTCCTGTTCTAAAAATAAGAAACAAGGAAAAGAAACACATAAATGAAGTTAATTTATTTTCTGAAACATCCAATTTACAATCACAATCCAGCCGTAAATTTCCATTGTTCAGGGAGAGGGTTCAGTGAGTTTTGTTCCATTTTACGACATTTCTTGCAACGGTTTTTAAGTGGACTTGGCTCGTGAGAAGGTCGCAAAAGGGAATCACAGGACCCCAGGACATTGCAACCATTGTAAATAGGAGTCAGTGGCCAAGCGTCCGAATTTCGCTCACGTGACCGCGGGAATATTTCCACGGTCGTTAAGTGTGAAAAATGTGTCACGAGTCACTTCAAGGCCGTTGTAACTTTGAACGGTCACTAAATGTATTGTTGTAAATCAAGGACTAACTGCATTGCAATTAGAATGGGAAGTGAGTTTGGAATTGAGATTGGATTCGATCGGATTCAATCGGATCGAACTGAATATTTTGTTCGGTCAAACGAGATTAGACACCAAAGGAATTTGCCTCCAGTACAGAAGCTCTCATTGGGTAGATGATCTCTGGAGGGCTCGGGGCAGGGGTTATTCCTCTATCCTGGTCCTGTTAGATCTCTCAGCGGCTTTTGATACCATCGACCATGGTATCATGTTGCGCCGGTTGGAGGGATTGGGGGTGGGGGGCACCGTTTTGCGGTGGTTCTCCTCCTATCTCTCTGGCCGGTTGCAATCTGTGTTGACGGGGGCAGCGGTCGACCCCGAGGTGCCTAGTGTGTGGGGTGCCACAAGGGTCGGTCCTCTCGCCGCTCCTGTTCAACATTTATGTGAAGCTGCTGGGCGAGATCATCCGTGGTTTTGGGGTGGAGTTCCATCAGTACGCTGATGATACTCAGCTGTACATCTCCACCCCAGACCTCCCCAACGATGCCCTTGAAGTGATGTCCCGGTGCCTGGAGGCCGTGCGGGTCTGGATGGGGAGGAACAGGCTTCGACTCAACCCCTCCAAGACCGAGTGGCTGTGGCTGCCGGCATCCCGATATAGCCAGCTGACGCCATTGCTGGTTATTGGGGGTGAATCATTAGTCCCCACAGAAAGGGTTTGCAACTTGGGCATCCTCCTGGACCCACGGCTGTCTTTAGAGGAACATATGATGGCCGTGACCAGGGGGGGCTTTCTATCAGGTTCGCCTGATATGCCAGTTGCGGCCCTTTCTAGATCGGGACTCCCTACGCACAGTCACTCAGGCGCTCGTCACGTCTCGCCTGGACTATTGCAATGCTCTCTACATGGGGCTCCCCTTGGGGTGCACCCGGAGGCTCCAACTGATACAGAATGCGGCCGCGCGGGGGATTATGGGAGCGACGGGGCGCTCCCATGTGACACCTCTCCTGCGGGAGCTGCATTGGCTGCCGGTGGACTTCCGGGTGCGCTTCAAGGTGTTGGTAATCACCTTTAAAGCGCTCCATGGCTTAGGGCCAGGGTACTTACGGGACCGCCTTCTGCCACCAATTGCCTCCCACCGGCTGGTTCGCTCCCACAGAGAGGGCCTCCTCAGGGTGCCGTCAGCCAGACAATGCCAGCTGGTGACCTCCAGGGGGAGAGCCTTCTCTGTGATAACTCCCACCCTCTGGAATGATCTTCCCCCAGAGTTGCGAACGATCTCAGACCTCCCGACTTTTCGTCGGGCCTTAAAAACTTACTTTTTCCAGTTAGCCAGACTGGTCTGATCCCGTGGTTAATTTTTAGAGTTTGATATTAAATATTAATTGAACTGTTTTAAATTTATTTATTTTATATTAGTTGCTTTTAATAATTGTTTTAACTTTTGTAAAATTGTTTTTTACTTCTGGCTGTTCACCACCCTGAGTCCGCAAGGAGAAGGGCAGTATATAAATCTAATAAATGAAATGAAATTGCACATACCAAGTAAGGCAACAACATTAGTACTATTAATAAAATAAAGAAGAAATAAAGAAGATAATAAGAAGGTCTATCGAGATCGTCCGTCATTCAGGTCCCGGTTATTTCTTTTTATTTCTTTATTTTATTCAATTTATATACTGCCCTATATATATATATATATTTATATACCGCCCTGCTTGTCCCAAAGGTGCTTTTTTTTTCAAGGGGCAACGGGACTTTCTGATTTTTTTTCTTCCAAGACGTTTTGCTTCTCATCCAAGAAGCTCCTTCAGCTCTGACCGGATGGTGGGGAAGGGAAGGATTGATACTCCTTGCAGACAGCTGGTCATTTATAATATCTCCTTCTATTCCTCACCATCCAAGTCAGAGCCGAAGAAGCTTCTTGGATGAAACGTCTTGGAAGAAAAAAAATCAGAAAGTCCAGTTGCCTCCTGAAAAAAGCACTTTTGGGACAAGACAATAAGAAGGATGAAAATTAATACTACAGCCATACTGCATGGGTTAATATGCCTAGATATTAGCAGCACTGAGAGAATTAGGTTGTTTTGGCGTGCACAGCCCTTTAAGACTGGTGGACTTCAACTCCCAGAATCCCCCAGCCCGACAGCACTTGGCCACTTTAAGACTGGTGGACTTCAACTCCCAGAATCCCCCGGCCCAGCAGCACTTGGCCACTTTAAGACTGGTGGACTTCAACTCCCAGAATCCCCTAGCCGACAGCACTTGGCCACTTTAAGACTGGTGGACTTCAACTCCCAGAATTCCCCGGCCCAGCAGCACTTGGCCACTTTAAGACTGGTGGACTTCAACTCCCAGAATCCTTCAGCCCAACAGCACTTGGCCACTTTAAGACTGGTGGATTTCAACTCCCAGAATTCCCCGGCCCAGCAGCACTTGGCCACTTTAAGACTGGTGGACTTCAACTCCCAGAATCCTTCAGCCCAACAGCACTTGGCCACTTTAAGACTGGTGGACTTCAACTCCCAGAATTCCCCAGCTGGCAGCACTTGGCCACTTTAAGACTGGTGGACTTCAACTCCCAGAATACTCCAGCTCAACAGCACTTGGCCACTTTAAGACTGGTGGACTTCAACTCCCAGAATCCTCCAGCCCGACAGCACTTGGCCACTTTAAGACTGGTGGACTTCAACTCCCAGAATTCCCCGGCCCAGCAGCACTTGGCCACTTTAAGACTGGTGGACTTCAACTCCCAGAATTCCCCAGCTGGCAGCACTTGGCCACTTTAAGACTGGTGGACTTCAACTCCCAGAATACTCCAGCTCAACAGCACTTGGCCACTTTAAGACTGGTGGACTTCAACTCCCAGAATCCTCCAGCCCGACAGCACTTGGCCACTTTAAGACTGGTGGACTTCAACTCCCAGAATTCCCCAGGCTGGGGAATTCTGGGAGTTGAAGTCCTCCAGTCTTAAAGTGGCTAAATAGGGAGATCCCGGTCCTATATCTCCATCCCGAGGAGAGGAGCTGAAACAGTTAAATGTCCAGGAAACGAGTTGTCTCTAATTATTTTCTCAGCCCTCCTTCTGACCCGCTCAATAAACAATATGCAAATCTACAGTACATACAGGATGCATGTCTGTCCGGGGAATTCTGGGAGTTGAAGTCCACAGATCATCAAGTTGCCACGGTTGGACTCCCGTTGCTAGGTCCTTCGGGGGCATCAATCTTCCAGACAGCGTCCCGGCCAACGGCCTTTTCTGGCCACAACTCCTGGCCTCCTTTTACAGGAGAAGGGGATTTCTCCTCCTCCTCCTCCTCCTCCTCCGCTCACTCTTGTTTTTCTTTTTTTTCTTTTTTCTTTTTCCTTTTATTCCTTTTTTTTTTTTTTTTTTTTTTTTGATGTAATAAGAACTGACGCCCTCCCGCTGTCAGCGGGCAGGGTTCCCAAGCGGCCGGCCCGAGCAGGCCTTCCTGTAAACAGATTAATAGATTATGCGGAAAGCACAAAGTCTGGCCTTTTACGCCATCTGACCGGTTCTCCTCTCTCTCTCTCTCTCTCTCTCTTTTCTTCCCTCTCCACCTTGTTCCAGCTTCCGCGGAGCCAGTAGAGACCTCGCGCTGGACGGAAGAAGAGATGGAGGTTGCAAAAAAAGGTAAACCTGAAGCAGGAAGAAAGCCACTTCCTCCCTTCCCTCCTTCCTTCCCCCTTCCCTTCCCCTTCCTTCCTTCTCTCTTTTCCTTCCTTCCTTCCTTCCTCTTCAGTTTTCCTCTTTCTTTCCTTCCTTCCTTCCTTCTTTCCTCCCTCCCTCCCTCCCTCCCTTCCTTCCTTTCTTCCTTCCTTCCTTCCTTCCTTCCTTCCTTTCTTCCTTCCTCCCTCCCTCTCTTCCCCTTCTTTCCTTCCTCCTTTTGCTTCCTTCTCTTCCTCCATCCCTCTTTCTTCTTTCCTTCCTCTTTTCTCTTCCTTCCTTCCTTCCTTCCTTTCTCTCCTCTCTTTCCTTCGTTCCTCTTCAATTTTCCTTTCTTTTTCCTTCCTTCCCCCTTCCCTCCTCCCTTCCTTTATTCTCCCTCCCTTCCTTCCCACCTCTTCCTTCTTTTCTTCTTTTCTTTCTCTTCCTTCCTTCCTTCCTTCCTTCCTTCCTCCCTCTCTTCCCCTTCCTTCCTTCCTCCTTTTGCTTCCCTCTCTTCCTCCATCCCTCTTTCTTCTTTCCTTCCTCTTTTCTCTTCCTTCCTTCCTTCCTTTCTCTCCTCTCTTTCCTTCGTTCCTCTTCAATTTTCCTTTCTTTTTCCTTCCATCCTCCTTCCCTCCTCCCTTCCTTTATTCTCCCTTCCTTCCTTCCCACCCCTTCCTTCTTTTCTTTTCTTCCTCTTCCTTCCTTCCTTCATTCCTATCTTCCTTCCTCCCTCTCTTCCCCTTCCTTCCTCCCTTTTTGCTTCCTTCCCTTCCTCCATATCTCTTTCTTCTTTCTTTCTTTCCTTCCTCTTTTCTCTTCCTTCTTTCCTTCCTTCCTCCTTCCCTCCTCTATCTTCCCTCCTCTCTCCCTTTTTCTTCCCTTCCTTCCTTCCTTCCTTCCTTCCTTCCTTCCTCCCTCCCTCCCTCCCTCCCTCCCTCCCTCCCAGTCTGTTCGTTTGTTTGTTTGCTTGTTTGTTTAAAGTCCTTTTTGGAAGCGAAGGCCCACATGTGAGACCTACTTCCAGATGTTCCTTTTCCTGGAAAGCCCAGGCAGGGCAACCTTCCTGGGAATCTTGCAGCCTCCAGGAAGCTCCGTGAATGGGCCGGGCCACCCCCGCCGGTCCCAAGTAGGTCAGCCCCGCTCTTGCGGGAGGTTTTGTCAAGCCTCATTAGCGCTCCCGGGGTTGAGGCGAGGTCCTTTTCAGGCAGAAAGTGGGTCTCGGGTGGCTTCCAGGCCTCCTCTCCCCACACTCACCCCACTGCCCTGGATGGGAACCGTCTGCGGCTGCCGCTTCCCAAAGAACTTCGGAATGATCTGCAAGGAAAGGAAACCGGCTGTTTCCACTCCTCCCGGTGGGGTTTGGGGTTTGTCCATAAAGAATCAGAATAACAACAGCAGGGTGGGAAGGGGCCTTTGAGGCCTTCTAGTCCAGCCCCCTGCTCAAGCTGGAGACCCTAGACCAGAGGTGGGTTTCAGCAGGTTCTGACCAGTTCTGGAGAACCAGTAGCGGAAATTCTGAGTAGTTGGGAGAACCGGTAGTAAAAATTCTGGCTGGTCCCGTCCCCATCTGTTCTCTGCCTCCCGAGTCCCAGCTGATTGGGAGGAAATGGGGATTTTGCAGTAACTTTCCCCTGGAGTGGGGAGGGAATGGAGATTTTACAGTAGCCTTCCCCTGCCACGCCCACCGAGCCACACCCACAGAACTGGTAGTAAAAAAATTTGAAACCCACCACTGCCCCAGACCATTTCAGACAACTGGTTATCCAATCTCTTCTTAAAAACCTCCAGTGATGAGGGAGGCAGGGTGGGAAGGGAGGGAAGGGAAGGAAGGAAGGGAAGGGAGGGAGGGAGGGAAGGAAGGAAGGAAGGAAGGAAGGAAGGAGGGAGGGAGGGAGGGAGGGAGGGAAGGGAAGGGAAGGGAAGGGAAGGGAAGGAGGGAGGGAGGGAGGGAGGGAGGGAAGGAAGGAAGGAAAGGAAGGGAGGGAGGAAGGGAATGGAGGGAGGGAGGGAAGGAAGGAAGGAAGATAAGGAAGGAGGGAAGGAAGGAAAGGAAAGGAAGGAAGGAAGAAAGGAGGGAGGGAAGGAAGGAAGGAAGGAAAGGAAGGGAGGGAGGAAGGGAAGGAAGGAAGGAGGGAAGGGAGGGAAGGAAGGAAGGGAATGGAGGGAGGGAGGGAGGGAGGGAGGGAAGGAAGGAAGGATAGCAGAATAACAGAATTGGAAGGGACCTTGGAGGTCTTCTAGTCCAACCCCCTGCTCTGGCAGGAAACCCTCTACCATTTCAGACAAATGATTGCCCAATCTCTTCTTAAAAACTTCCAGTGTTGGAGCACCCACAACTTCTGGTGGCAAGTTGTTCCACTGGTGAATTGCTCTCAAGGTCAGGAAATTTCACCTTAGTTCTAGGTTGCTTCTCTCCTTGATTAGTTTCTACAATCGAGCCCCAGATTTTTGTTGCTAAGCGAAACACTCGTTAAGTGAATTTTGCCTCGTCTGATAACCTTTCATGCCTTTTACGTTGTTAAGAGAATGACTGTAGATGTTCAGTTAGTCTGACGGTTGTTAAGTGAATCCGGCTTCCCCCATTGACATGGCTCGTCGGAAGGTCGCAAAAGTGACCCCGAGAACACTCCGACCGTCATAAATACGAGTCAGTTGCCAAACGTCTGAATTTTGATCATGGGGTTGCTGCCCCGGTCATAAGTGTGAAAAACGGTCACGGGTCCCTTTTCTCCTTTGCCGTTGTAATTTTGAACGGTCGCTAAATGAACCGTCGTAAAGCGAGGCCCGCCGGTATTTATCTTTTTCCTTTGAAACATCCCAATCGCCCATCCCACGGATCCTTGGCTCCATCCTTACAGGTTTTCAAGAAGAAACTGTCCCAAATGGAAAAGGCTTTACCTATTCGAGCAAGGGGGGGGTGAGACTAGAAGACCTCGAAGGCCCCTTCCAACTCTTACTATGCTCTCAAATCTCTTGGGGTGAATTAAGGCAACGGCCCCCAATCTTTGAGGCACCGGGAACCAGCTCCGTGGCAAGAGGTTCTCCCTGCATCCCACAGATGGGACATTCAATTGTTTGCGTGGCTCAGTTTGTGGCATGCCACGGCCCGATTCCTGCCCACCACGTCCCACAGGTTGGGGAACCCCAATTTTAAAACACAAAACAAAAAAAAAAACAGCATTATGGAAGGACGGCCTATTTTCACGTCCGCCCGACCAATTGCTCGCTCCAAACCTCCCTCGGAAACTTTGAATTCTCTCAAACTTTTTAGGAGTTTGGCCGATTGCGATGCAAAAAAAAAAAAACTAAAATAAAAATGGGATCTCCTCTGTTTGGGGGCTGGGGGGGAAGGGGGACGATGTCCAGCCGGGTGAATTAAGCCCACCGCCCCCCAAAGGCCTGGTTGACTCACCTATCCTTGAAGTACGTCATTGCAGCTAGCCCTCGACTTCACGACCGCAATCAAACATTTTTGTCGCTAAGCAAGACCATTCAGTGAGGTTTGTCTCCTACAACGCCCGTTCCTGCCATTAAGTGAATTGCTGCGGTGGTAAAGACAGTAACACGGCTGTTAGGTGAATATCGCTTCCCTCCCCCCCCCCCCCGTGGACTTCACTTGTCAGAAGGCGGTTGGGGGAGCCCTGAATTAAGGGGCTTTAGCAGCCCCCCTACCCCAAAAATAACCACGGGATTGCAACCGTATTTTGATGAAGCGGGGGTTCGGCTGCCGGGAAATGCCGGCAACGCTGCCGAGCGCTTGTGTGCGTGTGATTTGCACAACTGGATCTTCTCAGGACGTGGAGAGAGCAGATCCCCCGTTGCCCAAACGACCAAGAATGTCTAAAAACTGTTCCAGATAACTTTTGAGGTTGTTTGGGTTCTCTCTCTCTCTCTCTCTCTCTCTCTTTCTTTGTGTATGACTCATGGCCATCAATTTCCCCCTCTCCTCCTCCTCCTCCTCCTCCTCCTATGCCTCCCTTACTGGATGATTGATTTACCTTCTTTTCCCCTTTTGTGTCCAAAACCCAGATAGGTTTTTAAACACTGATTCACGTTTGGGATTTACTGTAAAGCAGGAAGGAATAAAAAGCTCAGTTCCCAAAGGCATGTTGGGTTTTTGGGGGGTGGGGTGGGGGGCATAAGGGATTAGGGAGGGCATTTTAGGTCGTTTTCTTCCAAATCTGGTTTATTTATTTATTTATTTTATTGGTTCGATTTATATGCCACTCTTCTCCGGAGACTTACAATGCATTAAGCAATAGCCTTCATATTTTCGTATATACCTGCTTAGTAGGGCTTTCGGGGGGGCCCCTTAGTGGTGTTCTTTTTTTTTATACAAAGTCAGCTTATTGCTCCCACAAACTGGGTCCACAATTGACCTCCCTCGGAAGGATGGAAGCTGAGTCAACCTTGAGCCTGGTGAGATTCGAACTCGCAGTCAATGCAGGCAGCTGGTGTTACTTAACAGCACTTTAATCTGCTGCGCCACCAAGGCTCTTGCTCAGTTAGAAGGTTCATTTTGAAATATGTGTGTGTGTGTGTGTGTGTGTGTGTGGTTACATATCTTACAAGTTGATTTTTATCACATGGAATAGAAGAGAATATTTGTAGCTCAGGGTTGGATTGTGGGCTCCTGGGTACTCTCTGAGCTCGGTGGGGCTTTCTTGTGGACGTTTCATGACCCAACTAGGGAATATCATCAGTGTTAGAAGGGAGGAGAAATAGGAGGAGGAGGACTGTGAGATCCTTGTTCCTCTCTGAGCTCGGTGGGGCTTTCATGTGGACGTTTCATGACCCAACTAGGGAATATCATCAGTGTTAGAAGGGAGGAGAAATAGGAGGAAGAGGACGGGGGGGTCCTTGTTCCTCTCTGAGCTCGGTGGGGTTTCCTTTTGGATGTTTCGTGACCCAAGTAGGGAATATCATCAGTGTTAGAAGGGAGAAGGAAGAGGAGGGGAGGACTGTGGGGTCCTGGGTTCTCTCTGAGCTCGGTGGTTTTCTTGTGGATGTTTCGCGACCCGACTAGGTAACGTGATCAGTGTTAGAAGAAGAAGGGGTTGTAGAATTCAGAAAGACAGATCTGAGTTCCTTGGTGCTCTCTGAGCTTGATGGTTTTCTTGACGATGTTTCATGACCCAAGTAGGTAACGTCATCAGGGATAGAATGGAGGGGGGGATTTCTGGACCAGAGGAAGAGGAAGAGCTCTCTGAGCTTGTTGGCTTTCTTTTAGACATCTCATGACCCAACTAAGTGATGTTATCAGTGGTAGGAAGGTGTGGGATTAGTGGAGAAGTGGAGGAGGAGGAAGAGGAGGAGGAGGAAGATTAATGGGCTGCTGGGGGCTCTCTGAGCTTGGCGATTTTCTTGAAGACGTTTCTTGACCCTGCTAGGGAACATCATCAGCGCTAGTAGGAGGTAAGGTCTGCTGTCTGTTTATCCCACCAGTGTTGTTAGTTCTTGATTGGGATATTCTTTGATTAATACCAAGATTAATACTAGGCTAACAGACAAGCCGTAAACAATATCCAAAATACCCCTAAGCAGGGGGTTGGTCTAGAAGACCTCCAGGGTCCCTTCCAACTCTTGTTATTCTATTCTATCCCAATAAGGAACAAGGGATCGTTGCAACTGTGAAGCGAGTCGCACGGTTGTTAAGTGAATCTGCCATCTCCCCCCCCCCCCGTTGACTTTCTTTGTCAGAAGGTCGCGAAACGACCTTCCCACGACTCCCGGAACACTGCGACCGTCATAAATATGAGCCAGTTGCCAAACATCTGGATTTTGATCGTCATGGGGATGCTGCCAGGCTCCTCGGTGTGAAAAACAATCATAAAACACTTTGTTCCAGGGCCATGGTAACTTTGAACAGTCATTAAACGAATGGTTTGTAAGTCGAGGACTTCTGCAAACTGCTCGGCCCATCTCCCATCTGTGGGAATCATCAGACGTTCTCGTATCTCAATAACAGAATAACACAGGTTGGAAGGGACCTCGGAGGTCTTCTAGTCCAGCCCCCTGCTCTGCAAGAGACCCTACTAGACCCATTCCAGACAAAAAACTGTTATACGATAAGATAGCCTTTATTTTCATTTTTTACTGGGAGCACGCTGGCAAACCTTAAAAATGAAATTCTGTTGCCTGTATGTATATTTGTTATCTCCCTGAGTCCTCGGGGAGAATGGCGGCATATAAATCACATACATACATACATACATACATACATACAAAATTTATTTAAATAAATAAATTTCAATAAATAAATAAATAAATGTGTGTGTATATCTATATATGCCTATCTGTCCATCCATCCATCCAGCTAATCTATCTTTCTAACTCCTGTTTATCTATCATCTCTCTGTCTCTCCCTCCCCCTGGCCACCAACCATGTAATCAATCCATCCATCCATCCATCGTCTGTTTCTCTGTTTCTGTCTGTTTCTCACCTATCTTATCTATCTATCTATCTATCTATCTATCTATCTATCTATCTATCTATCTATCTATCTATCTATCCCTATGTCTATATCTCTATATCTATATGTCCATCCATCCATCCATCTATCTCTATATCTGTATGTCTATCTATCCATTCACCCATCCATCCATCCATCTCTCTCTCTCTCTCTATCCATCCATCCATCTCTCTCTCTCTCTCTAGCTATCTATCTCTACATTATCTCTCTGTCTGTCTATCTATCTATCTCTATATCTGTATGTCTCTCTCTCCATCCATCCATCCATCTATGTCTATATCTATATCTGTCTGTCTATCCATCTATATCTTTCTATCTCTCCATCTATCTATCTATCTATCTATCTATCTATCTATCTATCTATCATCTATCTATCTCTATATCTGTCTGTTTAGCTATCCATCCATCCATCTCTCTTTCTCTCTCTCTCTCCATCTATCCATCCATCCATCCATCCATCCATCCATGTCTATATCTATGTCTGTCTATCCATCCATCTATCTATCACTGTCCATTTTGAACGCATAGCAAAGAGGAAACTTGAGAGTTGATACTATATGGAACAAAACTTTTAAAAACCCTCTAGTGATGAAGTGCCCACAACTTGGCAAGCTGTTCTCAAGTGGCTAATTGTAGTCACTGTCAGGAAATTTCTAGATCGGTTCTCTCCTTAATAACTTTCCATCCGTTGCTTCTTGTCCTGCCTTCAGGGGTTTTGGAGAGGCCCCCCCCCTGCCTCTTTTGGGGCGGGAGGGGGAGCCCCATAAATATTGCAACATTGCTATCATGTCCCATCTCCTGTCCACTGTCCCCCCGAAGTCCTTCTTTCCACTAAACTGTCCATGGAGGTTTTTAAGAAGGGACCCAGACAGCCAGTTGTCTGGAACAGCAATAGGCTCTCTTTCTTGACTTGGGGTTGGACTAGAAGACCTCTGAGGTCCCTTGCAACTCTGTCATCCTGTATCCCGTTGCACATCAGGCCTTCGTGGTTTGTTTCCAGCCCCACCGTTTTCCTCCCTGGTGGAGTGGGGGAGGGGGGCGGGCTGGGAAGGGCAGGAGAGGTCCAGGGCTTTCTGGCCCGGAGAGAATTAGGTTATGTCAGCCGGGGAGACGGCATGATCCAGCAGATAAGCCTTGGGTGCCGTAGGGTCAGAGGGCCGGCTGTAAAAAATTCTTGGCAAGTGACACAGGATGACCTCAGGAGGGTTCAGCTTCTACGTCTTGCCGGCCAGGAGCGGGAAGGCCTGGCTTTAGATGGGAGACGGCGGTGCCGGCGGAGAGCCGTCTGGAAAAAAGGGCTTCCTTCCCGGTTCCATAAATCTCCTGGGATTTTCCAAAGAGGAGAAAATTCCCCTGAGATTGCTCCAGATCAATAAATCCTGCTTTTTTGGTGGGGTTTTTTTTTTTTAAATTGCTATTGCTGCAGCAGAAGTGCTGCTTCTGCTAAATTGAAGCTTCTTGATGTCAGATAGAGACTCATCTGGTAAATTTGCACGATGGAATTAATTTTTTTTTAATTGATTTGATTATAATCGCCTTTAATCTTACACCTAACTCGAGGCGGCTTGCATAATCCTAACATGCTATTCCTCTTCCTGTTTTTTCCTACAACAACAACCCTGTGAAGTGCGTTGGGCTGAAAGAGCAAGGGAGTAGCCCAAAGTCAGCCAGCTGGCTTTCATGCCTAAGGTAGAACTAGAACTCCCAGTCTCCTGGTGATTGGCCCAGAGTCACCCAGCTGGTTTTCATGCCTAAAGCGGGACTAGAACTCACCTTCTCCTGGTGATTGATCCAAAGTGACCCAGCTGGCTTTCATGCCTAAGGCGGGACTAGAACTCACCATCTGCTGGTGATTGGCCCAAAGTCACCCAGCTGTCTTTCTTGCCTAAGGTAGAACTAGAACTCACAGTCTCCTGGTGATTGGCCCAAAGTGACCCAGCTGGCTTTCATGCCTAAGGCGGGACTAGAACTTACCATCTCCTGGTGATTGGCCCAAAGTGACCCGGCTAGTTTGCATGCCTAAGGCAGGACTAGAACTCACCATCTCCTGGTGATTGGCCCAAAGTCACCCAGCTGTCTTTCTTGCCTAAGGTAGAACTAGAACTCACAGTCTCCTGGTGATTGGCCCAAAGTCACCCAGCTGGCTTTCCTGCCTAAGGCGGGACTAGAACTCACCATCTCCTGGTGATTGGCCCAAAGTGACCCAGCTGGCTTTCTTGCCTAAGGGAGAACTAGAACTCACTGTCTCCTGGTGATTGGCCCAGAGTCACCCAGCTGGCTTTCAGGCCTAAGGTGGGACTAGAACTCCCAGTCTCCTGGTGATTGGCCCAGAGTCACCCAGCTGGCTTTCTTGCCTAAGGTAGAACTAGAACTCACCATCTCCTGGTGATTGGCCCAAAGTCACCCAGCCGGTGTTTGTTTCTAAGGCAGGACTAAACTCAGGGCAACTGTCATAAGTACATGCTGATTGCCAGGCGCCGAAACGTTGATCACGTGACTCTGGGGAACACCGCAACGGTTGTAAGGGCGAGGACCAGTCTTTACGTCATTATTTTCAGCACCTTCTTAAATTTGCACAGTCGTTACGGTTCTCAGTTCAGGACTGCCTGTACCATTCTAAGGTCCGGAAAAAATATTTCAAAATAAATATTTATAAGCTGAGGGTTGGGATAGATGGCCTCAAAGGTTCCTCCCAGGCATTGCAAGCCCTCCGCAGGGTTTCTGTCACAGAAAAACCAAATGAGCCGTCAGAGATTAGGTTGCAGGGGTCCGATCTAATTTTATAAAGTTTGGGCCTTGTGGAAAGAAGGTAGAAAGAAGTCCCAGGGATGGGATTCGATCGGTTCGGGCGAATCGGTAGCTCCAATGATTAGCTGAGAGCGAATCGGTTTGCTCCGACGATCAGCTGGGCCCACCCCTGTGATTTACTGACCTATATCTTCTCAGCTGATTCGCGCAGGAGTAACGCGGAAGGTAAGTTTTTATAAAACTGTGCATGCGTGCGAAGGGCGCGAGATCGCCGAACCGGTTCTTAAACTGGCAGGATCCCACCGCTGCCCCTAACCCTCCCCAAATTTCTCAGAACGGAGCCACGAGGTCTGACCCAATGTTATGTCGTGTGTTGGCAGGGCTGGTGGAACATGGGCGCAACTGGGCGGCCATCGCCAAGATGGTGGGGACAAAGAGCGAAGCCCAGTGCAAGAACTTCTACTTCAACTACAAACGGCGGCACAACCTGGACAGCCTCCTTCAGCAGTACAAGCAGAAGGTGAGAAGGGCAGACAGGTGAGGGAGGGTGAATAGGGGGGGAGGGTGTCGGAGAGTAATCGGGGGATGCCTGGGGGGGGGAAAGGGGGGGATTGACCTTTTTCAGCCATCTTCATTCAGAGAGCTTCCCGTGTCAAGAATTTCATTCAGTTATTCGTTCAGTCATCCATGACTTATCCTGCTATCCATTCATTATCCATCCATTCATTTATTCATGCATCCATCCATCCATCCATCCATCCGTCTACCCATCTATTAATTCTTATTGATTCATCCATTCATTCACTGTTTAGCTATCAGTTTGTTCTTCCATCCATTCATTATCCATGCATTTGTTCGTTATTTATCCATGCTTTCATTCATTTTCCATCAATTCATTCCTCCATCCAGCAATTCATCCATCCATCATTCATTATCAGTTTATTTGTTAGTCATCCATTCAATATTTTTCCACCCGTTCGTTCATCTAGCCATCCAACCATCCATCCATTCATTATTTATTTATCCATGCATTCAATCATTTTCCATCCATCAATTGTTTCATCATTCATTATCCATTCATTTGTTTCCATCCATTCAGCATTTATCCATCCATTCGTTCATCGTCTATCCATCCATTATTCATCCGTTCATAATTTATCCATGCATTGCTTTATTTTACATCAATTCATTCTTCCATCCATCAATTCATCCATCCATTCATTATCCATCCATTTGTTATCCATCCAGTCAGCATTTATCCATCTGTTTGTTCAGCATCAATCCATCCATTCATTATTTATCCATGCATTCATTCATTATCTATTCGTTCGTTATCCATCCATTCAAGATTTATCCACGCATTCATTCATTGTCTGACCATCCATCCATCCATCCATCCATCATTCATTATTTATTTATCCATGCATTCATTCATTTTACATCCATCCATTCATCCATCTATCCATCCATCTATCCAATTAGTATGGCCATCCATCTCAAAACCAGTGCCTTTGGTCCTCAGACAGCCATCAACTCAATTGAAACCAACTAAAAACCACAATAGAAAAAGAAAAAAAAATTGGAAGACTTAACCAAAAGATTGGCAGTTCAGCGGTTCGAATCCCCAGTGCTGCGTAAACGGGGAGAGCTCCCGTGACTTGTCCCAGCTTCTGCCAACCTAGCAGTTCGAAAGCACGTAAAAAATGCAAGTAGGAAAATAGAGACCACCTTTGGTGGGAAGGGAACAGCGCAGTTCCGTGTGCCTTTGGCGTTGAGTCATACCGGCCACATGACCACGGAGACGTCTTCGGACAGTGCTGGCTCTTCGGCTTTGAAATGGAGATGAGCACTGCCCCCTAGAGTCGGGAACGGCTAGCACATATGTGCTACAGGCTAAGGCCCCTCCTAATTTCAGGAGGAGGAGATGATCTAGAAGACTGGTATTATGGAAGATAAGACGTATCTCTTGCAGGATGACTTTTCCAGGCTGACGGGATCCAAAGGATGCCATCCTGGACCTTGTTATCCCAACACCTACAGAAGACCCCCAGACCCCCTGGTTTTAAGATATTAGAGGAGGCAAGCTGTCCAATCTATTCCCTAAAGGAGGAAATCCAGACATGTTTAAAGCACGGAGGATACATTAAATTACAACACAATTGATTTATCACCTATCCACAAGAATTAATCAACCAACAGTCAGCATTAATTGGCATTAGATAAGAGTCAGCAGAAGGGTTTGGAGTTACATCACTTGTGGGAACGCAAAGATTCCAGGCAGATTCCTCTCTTGAGTCCTCCCCTACTTTCCTCTCCTAATATACAGATAGTCTTCGACTTACAAGCGTTCGTTTAGTGACCGTTTGAAGTTACAACAGCCCTGGGGGAAAAAAAGTAGCTTAAAACTGTTTTTCACACTTAACAATCACTGCAGCGTTCCCGTCAAAATTCGGATACTTGGCAACTGGTTTGTATTTACGACGGTCGCAGCATCCCGGGGTCACGCGATCCCTTTTTGTGACCTTCCGACGAGCAAAGTCAATGGGGAAGCCGGATTCACTTAACAACCCTGTGACTCATTTAACAACTGCAGTGAGTTCCCTTAACCACTGTGGCAGTCGTAATTCCCACGATGGCTTTCTTAAGAAACAGACCACTTAGGGACAAACTTTCTGTCCCAAATTGCGGTCGCAAGTCGAAAGAAGCAGCCTATTAAAATATAAACAGGAGGATTTCAAACACGTACGGGTAATCCTTGATTTACAACCAGTGGTAAAAGCTAAAATTTGTTACTACCGGTTCTGTGGGTGTGGCTTGGTGGGGGAGGGGTAATGTGACAGGGTGGGCGTGGCCAATTTTTAAAAAAACTTTTAAAAGCGTCAGCAGATAATCGCCCAGCCGCCCTGTTTAGGGTGACCCGCTCCCTCCTTCATCTGGGAGCGCGGGAGGATCCCTTGCAGGGACGTGCTGAGGATTTTGTTCAATATCTGGATGATAAAATAACTCAGATTCGGGATGAGCTGGCCACTGACTGGGTTAGTTCGGGCGAGGTGACTGAGCCCAGTCTTGAGAGTGTTATCTGGGCTGAGTTCGATCCTGTGGCTCCCGAGGACGTGGACAGGATCCTGGGTAGACTGAACGCTACCACATGTTTATTGGACCCATGTCCCTCCTGGTTGGTGCTGGCCTCCCGGGAGGTTACACGAGGCTGGCTCCAGGAGATCATAAATGCTTCTTTGAGTGAGGGTGTCCTTCCGCCTGCCTTGAAGGAGGCGGTGGTGAGGCCCCTCCTCAAGAAGCCCTCCCTGGACCCAGCTGTTTTAGCTAATTATCGTCCTGTCTCCAACCTTCCCTTTTTAGCGAAGGTTGTTGAGAGTGTGGTGGCGTGGCAGCTCCCCCGGTACCTGGATGAAGCTGTCTATTTAGACCCGCTCCAGTCCGGCTTCAGGTCTGGTTACAGCACCGAAACGGCATTGGTCGCGTTGGTGGATGATCTCTGGAGGGCCCGGGGTAGGGGCTATTCCTCTATCCTGGTGCTGTTAGACCTCTCAGCGGCTTTTGATACCATCGACCATGGTATCATGTTGCGCCGGTTGGAGGGATTGGGGGTGGGGGGCACCGTTCTGCGGTGGTTCTCCTCCTACCTCTCCGACCGGTCGCAATCGGTGTTGACAGGGGGGCAGCGGTCGACCCCGAGGCGCCTAGTGTGTGGGGTGCCACAAGGGTCGGTCCTCTCGCCCCTTCTGTTCAACATTTATGTAAAGCCGCTGGGTGAGATCATCCGTGGTTTTGGGGTGGAGTTCCATCAGTACGCTGATGACACTCAGCTGTACATTTCCACCCCAGACCACCCCAACGATGCCGTGGAAGTGATGTCCCAGTGCCTTGAAGCTGTGCGGGTCTGGATGGGGAGAAACAGGCTTCGACTCAACCCCTCCAAGACTGAGTGGCTGTGGCTGCCGGCGTCCCGATATAGCCAACTGACTCCATCGTTGGTTATTGGGGGCGAATCATTGGCCCCCACGGAAAGGGTGCGCAACTTGGGCGTCCTCCTGGATCCACGGCTGTCTTTAGAGGATCATACGACAGCTGTGGCCAGGGGAGCTTTTTATCAGGTCCGCCTGATACGCCAGTTGCGGCCCTTTCTAGATCGGGACTCCCTACGCACAGTCACTCAGGCGCTCGTCACTTCTCGCCTGGACTACTGTAATGCTCTCTACATGGGGCTCCCCTTGGGATGCATCCGGAGGCTTCAGCTGGTACAGAATGCGGCCGCGCGGGGGATTATGGGAGCGACAGGGCGCTCCCATGTGACACCTCTCCTGCGTGAGCTGCATTGGTTGCCGGTTGATTTCCGGGTGCGTTTCAAGGTGTTGGTAATCACCTTTAAAGCGCTCCATGGCTTAGGACCAGGGTACTTACGGGACCGCCTTCTGCCACCTATTGCCTCCCACCGGCCGGTTCGCTCCCACAGAGAGGGCCTCCTCAGGGTGCCGTCAGCCAGACAGTGCCGGCTGGCGACCCCCAGGGGGAGAGCATTCTCTGTGGTAGCCCCCACCCTCTGGAACGATCTCCCTCCAGATCTGAGAACTATCGCTGACCTCCGGACCTTTCGTCGGGCTTTGAAGACTCATCTCTTCCAACTTGCCGGACTTGCCTGATCCCTCCTATTTTTAAATATTTTAAATTATTTTAAATTTTTAGAGTTTTAGAGTTTTTATTCGGTTTGTATTTTCAGCCTAAATTTATATTGATTTTAGTATGTTTTAACTTATTGTATTGCATTGGTTTTAATTGGCTGTTCACCGCCCTGAGTCCGGAAGGAGAAGGGCGGTATAGAAATGTAATAAATAAATAAATAAATAAATAAATAAATAAAATCAGCGAAGAGGTTGTAAAAACATGCTTTCAAAAGGCTGTGACGATCCCAGCTGAGTTGCCTGATCGTCAGAGGCATTTATTTATTTATTTATATTTTTATTTTAATTAGATTTATATGCCGCCCTTCTCCGGAGACTCAGGGCGGCTTACAATGCGTTAAGCAATAGCCTTCATACTTCTGTATATTTATCCAAAGTCAGCTTATGGCCCCCACAAACTGGGACCTCAATTGACCTACCTTAGCAAGGATGGAAGGCTGAGTCAACCTCGAGCCTGGGGAGATTCGAACTTGCAGTAATTGCAGACAGTTGAATGTTAATAACAGGCTTTTAGTCTGTTGAGCTATCCAGGCGCTTCTGTAAAAGGAAAAAAGCCTCTGCCGATCGGGCAACTCAGCTGGGATCGTCAGAGTCTTTTGAAAGCATTTTTTCTACAACCTCTGAAGAGATTGTAGAAAAAAATGCTTTTAAAAGCCTTCTTTAAAAAAAAGCCTCTGATGATTGTGCGGTTCAGCTGGGCATGGCGGGGGGGGGGGGTCAGAGGGATTTTGCCACCGGTTCTCCGAACCACCTTCCACCATCACTACCGGATCGGGCATTTTACCCCTGAGTACAACCATTCGTTTATTGCCCGGAGTGACAACAGCACTGAAAATTTTTTAACTTAGAACTCTTTTTTCACATGGATGACAGTTGCAGAATTCCCCACAGTCACGTGATCAAAATTCAGACACTTGGCAACTGGTTCGTATTTATGACGTTCGCCGTGTCCCGGGGTCACGCGATCCCCTTTGGCAATCTTTGTACCAGGAAAGACAACGTCGGGGGGTTGGGGGCGGGGGAAGAGATTCACTTAACAACCGTAAGACTCACTTTAACTACAACTCCAGCGATTCACTTAATGTCCATGGGAAGAAAGGTTGTAAAACGGGAGAAAAGTCCACCGGACAAGTCTTTCGCTTGGTAGCGGAAGTCTGGAGCTCCCTTGCGGTCATAAGTCGAGGACTAGCTGCACAAGCCAGGAATTACACCATCTCTCTTTCTTTTTTCTAGTCTTCTCGAAGGCCGCGCGAGGAACGGGAAGTTTCACAGTGCGAGAGCGTGGCGTCCACCGTCTCCGCGCAGGAGGATGAAGACATCGAGGTCTCCAACGAGGAAGAGAACCCGGAAGACAGCGAAGGTGGGTCTAGAACCCGGGTGTCAAACTCAATTTCATTGAGGGCCGCATCAGGGCTGTGGTTGATCTCGGAGGGGGGTCGGCCGTGCGTGGCTGTCTGTGTCAGAGCAACAATTAGCCCCGTTCCCATCCTGGGGTAATTGCCCTCAATTAGAGTTGGATCGTGGCATTTTCCCTGGTATACTTTGCAAGAAAATGAACCGAAATACATCCTAATGAAGAATTCATATTTATTTGTAAGGAAATAAGAACATCTCACTATCTAAATTAGATCTTGGAATCGTTCCCAGCCTGACCTCTCTTTGGCAGGAGAACAAAGAAAAGTTTTAGAGAAGAAGAAAGGAATGTAGACATGCACAGTAGATTAGAGATAAGAGTTTTGGCAAGCTACTGTAAGTCTGAAAGTCCAAAAATAAAAGCTCAGCTGGTAAATACATAAACGCAGTGACAGACTGGGTGGGCGTGGCCAGCTTGACGCCACTCACCTGGTGTGACCGACTGGGTGAGTGGGGCTGACTGGGTGGGTGTGGCCACCTTGATGCTACTCACGGGGTGTGGCTGACTGGGTAGGCGTGGCCCTCTTGACACCACTCACCGGGTGCAGCCAACTGGGTAGGTGTGGCCAACTGGGTGGGCGTGGCTACTCACAGGGGGTGTGGCTGACTGGGTAGGTGTGGCCATCTTGACACCACTCACAGAGTGCAGCCAACTGGGTGGGTGTGGCTGACTGGGTGGGTGTGGCCACCTTGATGCTACTCACTGGATGTGATGACTGGGTGGGTGTGGCTGATTGGGTGGGCGTGGGCATCCTGATGCTACTCACCAGGTGCAGCCAACTGGGTGGGCGTGGCTATCTTGACACCACTCCTCAAACAGCTGACATGTTTCCTCTTCGCCTCGGGTAAACTGGGCCGAAGCGACACGGGCCCCTTACATTTTTCAGGACGGCCCCGTAGGCCGGATCCGACCACACCGTGGCTTTGTGTTTCACATCCCTAGTCTTGAAAGACCAAAGGGGGGGGGGGGGCGTGTTCCAGAGCTCAGTCTGCTTTGCAAGGTTGCCTGGTGGTGCTAGAAAATTTTTTTTTTTAAATTAAATCTTTATTAAATATTTACATTAAGATTAACACAAAATAAACATTGAAAAACAATATAAATGGTGAAATGTAGAAACACATAAACACAAGACTAAAACGAAACGACAAACATGACTAACCGAGAGTTAAGCTCACTCTCCAGTTAATAATAACTAGTGTCATCCAAACCAAACATTTCAATAGAGTCAATTTCTACTAACTATCTACAGAAGAGTTAGCCTGTTTTTGTCGAAATTTTAAGAAATCATATAGCCTAATAAATATCTAATTAATCTAAATAGACGATCTTATCACCCCTTTCCTAGGTTTAACCTTCTTTTGAGCCAGACAAAGCATTTGTCCCAACTTCTATTATATATTGAATCTTTCTTGTCTTTTAAAATATACGTTAATCTATCCAGCTCAGCACATCGGAGAATCTTGTTTATTATCAGATGATCGGGAGGCATATCTACATCTTTCCACAGTTGGGCAAATGCCATTCTCGCCGCTGTTGAGACATGGACAAATATATACCAGTCTTTGTTATCAATATAGTCAGGTCTTATTCCAAGCAAGTAGAGGTCTGGATAAAGGGGAAAGCTCACACCTGTTATTTCCAACAGCCACTGTTTTATTTTCCTCCAATAGCGTCTAGTTGACGGACAGGTCCACCACTGGTTTGCAAGGTTGCCTGGTGGTGCTAGATAATTTTTAAGGGGTCAGCAAAATTTGAGAAGGTGGGTGGATGGGGGGCTCCAATCAATCAGAATGGAGCTGTAAGGGATCTTATGCCATTTCAGACAAATGTTTGTCCACTCTTTTCTTCCAATGTTGGAGCACCCATAGTTTTCTGGAGGCAAGCCCTTGCCCTGATTATGATAGAATCATAGGACTAAGAAGGACCTTTTCAGGGGTGAAATGCTCCCGGTTCGGACCGGATCGCCTGATCCGGTAGCAATGGAGGCGGGTAGTTTGGAGAACCGGTAGCAAAAATCCCTGCCTCCCCCCCCCCCCACATTGCCCAGCTGAGCCGCTTAATCATCAGAAGCTTTTTTTTTCTTATTATTTTTAAAAGCATTTTTTCTACAACCTCTTCGGCCGAAAAAATGCTTTTAAAAGTTAAAAAAAAAAGCCTCTGATGATTGCGTGGCTCAGCTGGGATCATCAGAGGCTTTTAAAAGCATTTTTTCTACAACCTCTTCGGCCGAAGAGGTAGTAGAAAAAATGTTTTTACGAATACATATTATTTGTATTATTTGTAATAGCTTTTAGATTAAATTCAACTCTTAAGAAGTAACATTATGTAAAAGGCAAGTAAAAAGTTTGTATATATGTATCTGCACCATGGAACCGAAAATGTTTTGATCGTATTGCAATTTTGTATAATAAAAATTTACAAAAAAAAAAAAAAAAGTTTTTAAAAGGAAAAAAAGCCTCTGCCGATCAGGCAAGTCAGCTGGGATCGCCAGAGGCTTTAAAAGCATTTTTTTACGGTTTTAAAAGTTTTATTTTTTTTACGGTTTTAAAGGTTTTTTTTAAAAAAAAGTTGGCCACACCCACTCAGTCATATTACCCCCCCCAAGCCACGCCCACACAACCGGTAGTAACAAATTTTATATTTCACCACCGCCCTATACCATTTCAGACAAGTGACTGTCCAGTCTCTTCTTAAAAGCCTCCCGTGAAGAAGCACCCACAACTTCTGGTGGCGAACTGTTCCACTGATTAATTATTCTCACTGCCAAGAAATGTGTCCTTATGTCTAGATTGGGTCTCTCCTTAATTAGTTTCCCCATAAAAGGGATCAAGGTTAACCTTGGGGATGCGGTTAAATTCTGAGACCAATCAGGAATCGGAGAACCTTGGACAAGACGAATCAAGGAGAGAAGCAACTTAGAACGAAGGAGAAATTTCCTGACAGTGAGAACAATTAATCAGCGGAACTACTTGCCTCCAGAAGTTGTGAATGCTCCATCACTGGAAGTTTTCAAGAAGAGTTTGGGCAACCATTTGTCTGAAATGGTATACAGCAGTGATGGCTAACCTTTTTCTCTTCGGGTGCCAAAAATGTGCGTACTTGCCATAAATGCGCCCCCCCCCATGCATGCATGCACACCTCTACGCATGCACACACGACACCCACACCACCCCTCCCACGCATGTGTGCAAGGGGTGAGGTTCAAAAATTTCAGCAACCTGCACCACGGCAAGGGAGCTGTTTTAGCCCTCCCCAGGCTCCAGAGGCTTTCCCCGAGCTTCCGGGAGGGGGAAAACGGCCACCCCTGGCTTCCGGAGGCAGGAAACGGACTTGTTTCCATACTTCTGGAATGAATGTGCCACTCCCCCCCCCCCCATGGTCCCCTCTTCCCCCCCCCCATGCATTCACGCGCGTCTCCCGTATGCGCCCCACCCCCTATGCATCCTGAAAACCGCGACAGGTCGCGTACCTGCAGTGGGGGCCCCACGCGTGCCATAGGTTTTCCATCACGGGTATACAATAAGGTCTCCTGCTTTCCCAGGGGGTTGGACTAGGAGACCTCCAAGGTCCCTTTCAACCCTGTTATTCGGTTATCCTTTCCTGTGCTTATGCTCAACCTAACGCCTTTCCAGCAGTGGTGGGTTTCAAACTTTTTTACTACAGGTTCTGTGGGCGTGGCTTGGTAGGCGTGGCAGGGGAAGGATACCTTAAAATCTCCATTCCTTCCCCACTCCAGGGGGAAGGATACTGCAAAATCCCTATTCCCACCTCACTCCTGGGGGAAAGGATATTGCAAAATCCCCATTCCCACCCCACTCCTGGGGAAAGGATATTGCAAAATCCCCATTTCAACCCCAATCCAGGGGAAGGATAGTGCAAAATCCCCATTCCCATCCCACTCCAGGTGGAAAGATACTGCAAAATCCCCATTCCCATCCCAATCCAGGGGAAGGATACTGTAAAATCCCCATTCCCACCCCACTCCTGGGGGAAGGATATTGCGGAATCCCCATTCCCACCCCAATCCAGGGGAAGGTTACTGCAAAATCCCCATTCCACGCCAATCCGGGGGAAGTATATTGTATAATCCCCATTCCCACCCCAATTCAGGGGAAGGATACTGCAAAATCCCCATTCCCACCCCACTCCTGGTTACTGCAAAATCCCCATTTCCTCCCGATCAGCTGGTACTCGGGAGGCAGAGAGTAGATGGGGGCAGGGCCAGTCTGAATTATTACTACCGGTTCTCCGAACAACTCAAAATGTCCGCTACCGGTTCTCCAGAACTGCTCAGAACCTGCTAAAACCCCCCTCTGCTTTCCAGGTGCCGAAAACAGCTCCGATACGGAGAGCGCCCCGTCTCCTTGTCCGACGGAGACTTCGAAACCTTTAGAAGATGCCCCACCGGACAGCAGCTCTTCCCAGATCCCCACCGAGGCGGCGGCTGAGCAGGACTCTGCCATCAAACCGGCCCCCAGCACTTCCCCTCCCTCGGCAACCCCCGGCACGAAGGCGGCCGAGAGCGAAGAGGCCGAACTCCAGGTCAAACAAGAAGCCAAATCCGAAGTGGAGGAGCTGATGGAGACGGAGAGCAGGATCTCCATGGTGGACACCAAGCCCGTCCTCAACCTGGCTGCCGGCACCAAAGTGGAGCCCGTGGAGATGGACACCAAGCCGCCCTTAGACATCCAGGTCAAGGTGGAGAACGAGGTCAAGGAGAGGGACGAGGACGGGCCGAAGGAGAAGCTGGAGCCGGATGGAGGGGACTTCGGCGAGAGCCACCCGGCCAGCGTCCAGAGGATGGAACCCAGCTCGGACAACGACTCCAGCGCCACTTGCAGTGCCGATGAAGAGGTGGACGGGGAGCCCGAGAGGCAGAGGTGAGGACTCAGGCCGAGTGGAAGGCTCTCTTGTCTCTCCATTCCAGAAACTCACCTGTCCTTATTCTTGCTGACGGATGGCCACCCCCTTAGCAATGGCGCTTAGACTTATATATACCGCTTCGCAGTGCTTTCCCAGCCCTCCCTAAGCGCTTTGCAGAGTCAGCCTCTTGCCCCCCACAATCTGGGTCCTCATTTGACCCACCTCGGAAGGAGGGAAGGTTGAGTCAACCTTGAGCTGGTCAGGATCGAACTTCCCGGCAGTGGGCAGAGTTTAGTCTGCAATACTACACTCTACCCACTGCGCCATCGTGACTTCCTTCCTTCTCCTTGTTTTCCTTCCTTCTCATTTCCTTTCCTTCTCATCTTCCTTCCCCTTGTTTTCCTTCCATCCGTCCTTCCTTCCTTCCTTCTTCCTTCCTTCCCCTTGTTTCCCTTCCTCCCTCCCTCCTTCTTTTATTCCTTCCTTCTTCCTTCTTCCTTCCTCCATCTCCTTGTTTCCTTCTCCTTGTTTCCCTTCCTTCTCATTTCCTTTCCTTCTCATCTTCCTTCTTTCTTTCCTTCCTTCCTTCTTTCCCTTCCTTTCTTCTCCTTGTTTCCCTTCCTTGTCATTTCCTTTCCTTCTTATCTTCCTTCCCTTGTTTTCCTTCTTTCCCTTCCTTCCTTCCTTCTCCTTGTTTCCCTTCTCATTTCCTTTCCTTCTCATCTTCCTTCCCCGTTTTCCTTCCTTCCTTCCTTCCTTCTTTCCTTCCTTCTCCTCCCTTCCCTTCTCATTTCCTTTCCTTCTCATCTTCCTTCCCCGTTTTCCTTCCTTCCTTCTTTCCTTCCTTCTCCTCCCTTCCCTTCTCATTTCCTTTCCTTCTCATCTTCCTTCCCCGTTTTCCTTCCTTCCTTCCTTCCTTCCTTCCTTCCCTTCTCATTTCCTTTTCTTCTCACCTTCCTTCCCCGTTTTCCTTCCTTCCTTCCTTCTTTCCTTCCTTTTCCTCCCTTCCCTTCTCATTTCCTTTCCTTCTCATCTTCCTTCCCCGTTTTCCTTCCTTCCTTCCTTCTTTCCTTCTTTCTCCTCCCTTCCCTTCTCATTTCCTTTCCTTCTCATCTTCCTTCCCCGTTTTCTTTCCTTCCTTCCTTCCCTTCTCATTTCCTTTCCTTCTCACCTTCCTTCCCCGTTTTCCTTCCTTCCTTCCTTCTTTCCTTCCTTCTCCTCGTTTCCCTTCTCATTTCCTTTCCTTCTCATCTTCCTTCCTTCTTTCTTTCCCTTCCTTCCTTCTCCTTGTTTCCCTTCTCATTTCCTTTCCTTCTCACCTTCCTTCCCCGTTTTCCTTCCTTCCTTCCTTCTTTCCTTCCTTCTTTCCTTCCTTCTACTTGTTTCCCTTCCTTCTCATTTCCTTTCCTTCTCATCTTCCTTCCTTCTTTCTTTCCCTTCCTTCCTTCTCCTTGTTTCCCTTCTTATTTCCTTTCCTTCTCACCTTCCTTCTCCGTTTTCCTTCCTTCCTTCTTTCCTTTCTTCTCCTTGTTTCCCTTCTCATTTCCTTTCCTTCTCATCTTCCTTCCGTTGTTTTCCTTCCTTCCTTCTTCCCCTTCCTTCTCCTCCCTTCCCTTCTCATTTCCTTTCCTTCTCATCTTCCTTCCCCCTGTTTTCTTCCCTTCCTTCCTTCTTTCCTTCCTTCTCCTTGTTTCCCTTCTCATTTCCTTTCCTTCTCACCTTCCTTCCTTCTGCTTGTTTCCTTCCCTCCCTCTCTCCCTCCTTCCAGTTGAGTTTCCGGTTTCCAGCATTCATGCCGGTCACCTGATCTTCCGGTTTCTGGCGCTGACCAGAAGACCAGTTGGCCGGGGCACATATGCTGGTGGGAAATTAGAAGTTCAGTTTCCCGGCATGTGCTTGCACGCCGCGGAAGGAATGGCTCTCCTGGTTTCCAGCGCTCGCACACGCGCAAAGACCAGAAGCCCGAAGACCCAACGGGCGACGGCTGGCATCCCCGGAGAGATGGCTCTGCATGCCGCTTCCGGCCGGCGTGCCATAGGAGCTCACCATCATGGGCATAGGGTGTCCTGCTTTGGCAGGGGGTTGGACTAGAAGACCTCCGAGGTCCCTTCCAGCTCTGTTATTCCGGTGGTTTAGATTTTCGAAGTGGGTTTAGCACTAGTCTTCTCCGGCCACCCCTCCCGCTCTTGTTGGCTTCACAATGTTCTGTGGCCACGGCGGTGGTGCGCAAGGAGGGCCGGGTGTAATGGAAAGTTTCCTCTGGCCTTGGACGCACTCCAGCCCCGGATCACGGTTGGGCTTGCCCTGAAGCCCCCCCCCCCCCCCGCTAAATGTCAGAGGGATCGAGTTACGGCCTTTCCCCCACCTTTTTTTTTAATCTCTCTGTGTGTCTGTGTGTGTGCCTGTGTGTGTTGTTGGAAAAGGGCATTTGCAAGTACAGCCTTTCCCTCTCTTCTCCCTCTCTCTTTCTCCCTTCTGTCTTTTTCTTTCTCTGTTTCTCTCTCTTTCTCTTCTCTTTCTCTCTTTCTCTTTTTCTCTTTCTTTTTGTCTCTCTCCCTTCCTCTTTTTCCTCTCTCCCACTCTCTTCTCTTTCTCTTTTCTCTCTTGATTTTCTCTCTCTCTTTCTTCTGTCTTTTTCTTTCTCTGATTCTCTTCTCTTTCTCTCCCTGTTTTTCTTTTTTCCTCTCTGTCTTCCTCTTTTTTCTCTCTCCCACTCTTCTCTTTCTCTTTTCTCTCTTGATTTTCTCTCTTTTTCTCTTCTCTCTCTCTCTGATTCTCTCTGTCTCCCTGTTTTTTTTGCTTTTTCTCTCTTTTTTCTCTCCTCTTTGTCTTTTTCTCTTTCTCTTCTCTCTCTCTCTGTGTGTGTCTTCCTCTCGGTCTTTCCCTCTTTTTCTTCTCTTTCTCTTCTTTCTTTCTCCTTCCTTCCTTCCTTCCTTCCTTCCTTCCTTCCTTTCTCTTCCTTTCTTCCTTTCTCTTCCTTCTTTCCTTCCTTCCTTCCTTTCTCTTCCTTCCTTCCTTCCTTTCTCTTCCTTCCTTCCTTCATTTCTTTCTTTCTCTTCCTACCTTCCTTCCTTTTTTCTTTCCCTCCCTTCCTTCCTTCCTTCCTTCCTTTCTTTCTTTCTTTCTTCCTTTCTTTTTCTTTCTTTCTTTCCCTTCCTTCCTTCCTTTCTTTTCTCTCTCTCTCTCTCTCTCTCCCTCTCCCTCCAGGGGAAAGGACCCTTTTCCTGCAAAGATCTAAACCGCAATCGTTTTGTTTGCACTCAGTTGTCCCGAACGGAGAGATTAGTGTCGCTTGAGTGGCTGCTACATGGGGTGTGGTTGTGTACTCCGTGACCCACAAAAGGCATCTCTTTAAAGAAAAGCAGAGGAAGCGGGGGGGGGGGGGAGAACACCTCCCGCCTACTTCTCCTTTTTCTGGCCATTTGCAAATAGGCATTTATTTATTGAAGAAAATAGATACAGCTGCCCAGGTGATAAGTCCGGGCAGCTGAGAGACGTACAAGCCCCCCCCCCACCCTCCTGGGAAGAACAATCACACCGACCACATGCAGCTAATCCTCGACTTATGACCCCAATCGAGCCCCAGATTTCTGCTGCTAACTAATGAGACATTGATTAAGCGGCTTTCATTCCCTTTTTAACGACTTTTCTTTCTTGTCAAGTGAATCACTGCATCCGTTAAGTTAGCGGCACAGTCGTTAAGTGAATCTGTCCTCCCCGTTGACTCTGTTCGTCAGAAAAACGCAGAAAGGGATCGCATGACCCCCCCCCTCCAGGACACTGCGACCGTCGTAAATACGAATCGGCAGCCAAGCATCTGAAGTTTGATCCCATGGCCAAGGGGGTGCTGCCATGGTCGTAAGGGTGAAAAATAGTGACCCTTCAAAGTTACAACAGTGCCGAAAAAGCAGTTTGGGACCATTTTTCATACTTACGACCGTGGCAGCATCCCTACGTTCATGTGATCAACGTTCCAATGCTTGGCAACGTGACTCATACTTACGACGGTCGCAGTGTCCCGGGGGGTTGTCACATGATCCCTTTTTGTGACCGTCTGACGAGCAGAATCAATGGAGAAGCCAGATTCACTTAGCGATGAGGTTCCTAACTTAACAGCTGCAGGGATTCATTTAATAACGGTGGCAAGAAAAGTCGTAGAACGGGGGCAAGACTCACTTAACAAATATCTCGCTTAGCAGCCAAAATTTGCGGCTGTAAGTTAAGGAGTACCAGTACTTCTTTTCTTTATCTGTTTATTTATTTAATAGATATTTTTTATGGCTGCCCAACTCAGACACGGTGGCATAACAATTCCCGGGACGGAGAGCTGAACTGCTCCCTTCCAACCTCAGAATTTCTTAAATATCTATATTAATCTTTTTCGAAGTTCCTGCCGTGCCTCTGTTCTCTCCTGGCGAATCCATTGGTTGTCAGGCGGTTTGGGCCATTGGGTTTTACGACTGTTTTTTTTAATGGACGTTTCCTCTAAAAGGAGAATATTTTTTTTAAAATTTGATTTATATGCTGCCCTTCTCTGGAGACTCAGGGCGGCTTACAATGCGTTAAGAAATAGCCTTCATACTTTCGTATATTTATACAAAGTCAGCTGATTGCCCCCACAAACTGCGTCCTCATTTTACCCACCTTAGAAAGGAGGGAAGGCTGAGTCAACTTGAGCCTGGTGAGATTCGAACTAGCAGTAATTGCAGGCAGCTGGTGTTAATCACAATGCTTTAGTCTGCTGAGCCACCAGGCCCGTTCTTCCTTCCTTCCTTCCTTCCTTCCTTCCTTCCTTCCTTCCTTCCTTCCTTCCTCCCTCCCTCCCTCCCTCCCTCCCTCCCTCCTTTCCATTTTCCCCTTCATTTCCCTTTCTTTCTTTTCTTCCTTCCTTCTTTCATTTCTTCCTTCCTTCCTTCTTTCTTTTTTTCCTCCCTCCTTTCCATTTTCCCCTTCATTTCCCTTTCTTTCTTTTCTTCCTTCATTCTTTCATTTCTTTCTTCCTTCCTCCCGCCCTTCTTTCCTCCCTCCCTTCCATTTTTCCCTTCATTTCCCTTTCTTTCTTTCTTTCTTTTTTTAAATTTGATTTATATGCCGCCCTTCTCCGGAGACTCAGGGGGGCTTACAATGCGTTAAGCAATAGCCTTCATACTTCTGTATATTTTACAAAGTCAGCTTATGGCCCCCACAAACTGGGTCCTCAATTGACCCACCTTAGAAAGGATGGAAGACTGAGTCGACCTTGAGCCTGGTGAGACCCGAACTGGTGTAATTGCAGTCAGCTGGATGCTAATTGCTGCCTTTAATAGGAGGCATTAGCCTCCTACGCCACTCAGGCTCTGTACCCTTAGTAGCTCAGGGTTGAAATGAAGGGTCCTTGGTGCTCTCTGAACTTGGTCGTTGTCTCACAGGCGTTTCATGACCTAGCTAGGTAATGTCATCAGTGCTAGAAGGGAGTTGAAGTGCAGGAGGAGGAGGAGGAGGATTGTGGAGTCCTTGGTGCTCTCTGAGTTTGTACTAGAAAAGAGTAGGCTTTGCAGAGTGGAGTAGGGAGAGGAGGAAGAGGAGGATGGTGGGGTGGAGTTGTGGTCCTGGGTGCTCTCTGAACTTAATTGTTGTCTCACAGACATTTCATTACCCAGCGAGGGAACCTCATCAGTGCTAGAGGGGAGAGGGGTTTGCAGAAAAGGAAGAGAGGAAGGAGAACTGTGGCATCCTTGGTGCTCTCTGAGCTTGGTGGTTTTTTTTGCAAACGTTTCATGACCCAACTAAGTATCACCATCAGTGCCAGAAGAAAGGAGAGGTAGTAGGGTGGAGGAGGAGGGAAGTTGGGGTCCTTGCTGCTTTCCAAGCTTGGTGGTCTTCTTGCAAACGTTTCATGATTCGACTAGGGAACATCCTCAGTGCTAGTTTCCTCTGTATCAAATATTTCATTTCCTCTTTATATAGAATAACTCTGAGGGTGTTTTTTCTACTTTCCTCCAGGATCTTTACAATGGACTCCAAGCCTTCCCTGTTAAATCCCACCGGACCTCTGCTGGTATCATCTGCGATTAAACAAGGACCGATGGATTTGCAGCAGCTTCAACACCGGGCAGCCATCATACCACCCATGGTAATTGCTTCCCCTTTCTTCTTACGCCTAGAAAAAGGTCTAGAGCAGAGGTCTTGTCTAATTGACTGTTTCTCAGCCATGGCAAATTTAAGAGCCTGAGTAGCGTAGGGGAGTAATGCCTCCTACAAAGGCAGCATTTAAGATCCAGCTGCTGCAATTACTGGCGAGTTCAATCCCAGGCAGGCTCAAGGTCGACTCAGCCTTCCATCCTTTCTAAGGTGGGTAAACTGAGGACCCAGTTTGTTGGGGGCAATAAGCTGACTTTGTATAAATATAAATATACAAAAGTATGAAGGCTATTGCTTAAGGCACTGTAAGCCGCCCTGAGTCTCCGGAGAAGGGCGGTATATAAATCAAATTAAATAAAAAAAAAAAGAGGGGTGGACTTCCACTCCCAGAATTCCCCAGCTGGTAGAGTTTATAATGGGTAGATGTCAACTCCCAGAAAACCCCAGCCAGCATGCTTTAAAATAAGTGTGCTTCACTTCCCAGAATTCCCCAATCAGTATGCTTTAAGAGGGTGGACTTCCACTCCCAGAATTCCCCAGCCACCATGCTTTAAAATAAGTGGAATTTCAGTCCCAGAATTCCCCAGTCAGAATGCTTTAAGATGGGTGGACTTCAACTCCCAGAATCCCCCAGCCTGCATGCTTTAAAATAAGTGGACTTCCACTCCCAGAATCCACCAGCCAGCCTGCTTTAAGAGGGGTGGACTTCCACTCCCAGAATCCCCCAGCCTGCATGCTTTAAAATAAGTGGACTTCCACTCCCAGAATCCACCAGCCAGCCTGCTTTAAGAGGGGTGGACTTCTGCTCCCAGAATTCCCCAGCCAGCATCCTTTAAGAGGGATGGACTTCCACTCCCAGAATCCCCCAGCCAGAATGTTTTAAGAGGGTGAATTTCAATTCCCAGAATTCCCCAGCCAGCATCCTTTAAGATGGGTGGACTTCAACTCCCAGAATTCCTCAGCCAGCATGTCTGATTTTCCTGATGAGACACCAGTAGTCCTCAACTCACAACCATTCATTTAACAACCATTCAGAATTGCAACCGAATCAAACAAAGTGACCTAGGACCCTCGCACTTACAACTGCTGTAGAATCCCCATGGTCACATGATCAAAATTTGGTTCACTTTTATGATGGTTGCAGCATCCTGGCGTCACGTGATCCCCGCTGGCTAGCTTCCGAGAAACAAAGTCAGTAGAGGAGGCCAGACTCGCTTAACGACCACATGATTCACTTAGCAACGGGAGGGATTCACTATGCAACCGTAGCAAAGAAGATCACAAAATTGGGGGCAGCTCACTTAAAAACGAACTGCCTTGTTTAAAAATGGAGGGTTCTGGGCCCAAAATGTGGGTCGTAAGGCGAGGACTACCAGTCCTTATGGATTTTATTGATTGTGTTTGTCCCCTGTCGTCCCCCAGGAACGGCTGCCCATGATCCCCGGCTTCCCCACCAGCGGCTACACGCTCCTCCATCAGCACATCAAGGCTATGCACAAGTCCAGCGTCTTGGAGGAACAGCAGCGCCAGAGGCAAGAGCAGATGGAGGCGGATTTCCGCAGGGCCTCCAGTCCCTGCGGCTCTTCGAAGAGCCCGAACATCGAGTGGGATGGTAGGTGAAGGGAAACCCCACCCACACCCCCCACACACTCTACCCGAGGGCATCGTGGGAAGCTGCTTTGCGCTGATCCTGGCTGAGTCTCTGAGTCAGGGGCAGCCTCTGCCATCTCTTGCTGTGCGATCCATAAAATCAAGGGTTGGGAACATGTCAAGAAATTGCTAAGGCACTGTTGCTTAGGCTTGGCAAATTTGAAGAGGGTTAGACTCCAACTCCCAGAACCCCCCAGCCAGCCATGCTTTAAGAGGGGAGGACTTCTGCTCCCAGAATTCCCCAGCCAGCCATGCTTTAAGAGGGGAGGACTTCCACTCCCAGAATCCCCCAGCCAGCCATGCTTTAAGAGGGGTGGACTTCCACTCCCAGAATTCCCCAGCGAGCCATGCTTTAAGTGGGATGGACTTCCACTCCCAGAATCCCCCAGCCAGCCAGGCTTTAAGAGGGATGGACTTCCTCTCCCAGAATTCCCCAGCCAGCCTGCTTTAAGAGGGGTGGGCTTCCACTCCCAGAATTCCCCAGCCAGCCATGCTTTAAGGGGGATGGACTTCCACTCCCAGAATCCCCCAGCGAGCCATGCTTTAAGAGGGGTGGACTTCCACTCCCAGAATTCCCCAGCCAGCATGCTTTAAGAGGGGTGGACTTCCACTCCCAGAATTCCCCAGCCAGCCATGCTTTAAGAGGGGAGGACTTCCACTCCCAGAATCCCCCAGCCAGCCATGCTTTAAGAGGGGTGGACTTCCACTCCCAGAATTCCCCAGCGAGCCATGCTTTAAGTGGGATGGACTTCCACTCCCAGAATCCCCCAGCCAGCCAGGCTTTAAGAGGGATGGACTTCCACTCCCAGAATTCCCCAGCCAGCCTGCTTTAAGGGGGGTGGGCTTCCACTCCCAGAATCCCCCAGCCAGCCATGCTTTAAGGGGGATGGACTTCCACTCCCAGAATCCCCCAGCCAGAATGCTTTAAGAGGGATGGACTTCCACTCCCAGAATTCCCCAGCCAGCCCGTCCCACACGTTCCTCTCCCGGCTTCCTTGCACTGCTGCCTCTCGGCCTGGGCATCGGTCCAAACCCTGCAGCCAGATGGAGGCAGGGCCTGAGGTTTGATTTGCGGCCTTGCCAGCTGTTTGACTCCAATCGAACAACCGGCTCTAAGTTTTCCTGGGGGAGCCTGAGAAACCGGGCAGGCTGAGGGCACGTGCCAGGAAAATCCAGCTGGCGTTGTGCCAGGGCCGAAACCAGGGAGGCACAACAAGGAACGAAGCTGTTCTAAAAATACAACTGGGCTGGCTGCGTGCCAACAGGGCCCTTAAACCAAGTTTGGAATCGGGCATCACTGCAGGGGTTTTCGGCTCCTCCGGCGTAAATCGAGGGTGGCATCGCCGTTTCTCGTCGTTTCCGTTTTTGCCTGCCCGTTAGTCCTCGACTTACAACCGTTCATTTAGTGACCGTTGGAAAGTGACCCCAGCACTGCGAAAAGGGATTTAGGAGTGTTTTTCACACTTAACGACCGTTGTAGCGTCCTGAGGGGGGGGTGATAAGTGCTGGGAGAAAGACCTTTGCTTCGAAATGTGTCCAGCGCCAATTTTGTCGCATTTTGAAGCAGTCGAGTCCTAAGCTACGACTGCTGTAGGCAGCTGGCCTGTACAAGTAGTCCTCAATTTATGACCACAAATTTCTCTTGTTCAAGGAGACGTTTGTTAAATGAGTTTGGCCCCATTTTACAACCTGTCTTGCCAAGTGAATTGCCACCCTTGATAACTTAAATCAGATAGTCATTAAGGGAATCCGGCTCCCCCATCGATTTTGCTCGTCAGAAGGTCGTAAAAGGGGATCCCCTGACCTTAGGACACAACGACGGTTGTAAATATGAGTCAGTTGCCGAAGGTCTGAATTTTGATCACGTTTGTTAACGGGGATGTTAACAGAGGTCGTAAGTGTGAAAAACGGTCACTGGTCGCTTTTTTTCAGCGCCATTGTAACTGAACGGTCACTAAACGCAGTGTTGCAAGTCGAGGACTACCTGTTTTTCATGAATTGGGTGGTAAAATGGGGCAAAACTCACTTAACAGCTGTCTCGCTTAGCCACAGAAACGTTGGGCTGAAATGCGGTCGTAAGACGAGGACTACCTGTGGAGTGTTCTTTTTTTGTTTGTTTTCTGTGTACATTTTTAAATATCTTGTTTCCTTTTGTTGTATTGTTTTATCTTTCCCCCCCCCCCTTTCTTTTTTGGAGTTCATCGTTTAAGGACGTGAATTAAGTCCTCCTCCTTTAACGACACAATAATCCTGTGCAGGGTGGAATCTGGGCAACTGAATGGAGCTGAGTGTTTTCAGGGCCGGATGCCTTTCTTGTTGCCAATGCGGAGTTTTGTTCGGCAGATATATTCTCATCATGTCCAGAAAGAGAAATATCTGCCTTCGAACTCACAGCCTCCTGTTTGTGAGGCGAGAGCTCCATCTCTAGGCCACCGCATCACTCAGGCCACCACACCAATCCTGGGAATGCTGTGACGGTCATAAGTGTGAGGATTGATCTTAAGTCACTTTTTCCAGGGTCATTGTAACTTCGAATGGTCGCTAAATCATCTTTGAATGACCCCGTAATCCCTTGCGGGGTGGAGTCTGGACAACTGAATGGAGCTGAGTGTTTACTGGCCGGATGCCCTTCCTGTCGCCAGTGTGGAGTTCTTTTTCAGCAGATATATTCTCATTGTGCCCAGACAGAAAAATATCTGCCTCTACCTAGAATCGAACTCACAACCTCCTGATTGTGAGTTCGAGAGCTCCACCTCAAGGCCACTGCACCGCTCCTAAGGACATGAATTCAATAAAAATAAAAAATTCTGTTTCTCGCTTACTAACCGATTCTCTTCCTTTCCTCTTGCCAGCAAAGACAGTTGCCTACATGCCTTACGCCGAAGTCAAACGGGCCATGGATCAGGAAGCCCAGATGCAAAACGCAGCGGCCCGATCGGGCTCGCCTTACCGCCTCTCACCCCGGGACATGAACAAGGCTTCGCCCCAGCCGGATATGAATGCCGCCCGTTACAGTGTCCCTCCAGGTAAAATTCTCGCACCCCACCGCTTCCCTCGGCTGCTTTTCGGGGGGGGGGGACGACGAGGAGCCGTAGTGGCCAGGGAGTCACAATTCGGGGTCCTTGGTGCTCTCTGAGTTTGGTAGACGTTTCCTGACCCAGCTAGGACTTCCGGCGTGACGTCATAGGCGAGTTGGAACGGTAGGGAAAGTTTTCCTGAGCCGTAAAACTTTTGTTTCTCTTTGCCGAGCGGTTGAAGGAGCCGTTGTCGATCGGGGAGTGATCGGCAAAGAAGGATGAAGGTCTGGGCTTGCCGGGAGTAGTGCGTTGCTCTCTAACCTCGGTTGGTTTTTTTTTACAGACGTTTCAGTACCCAGCTAGGTAACGTCATCAGGGCTAGAAGAGAGTGGGGTTTGGTCTGTTTTTATACAAGTGGCTTGATATATCGGCATTGATTGGAGGGTCCTTTTCTTCATGGTAATTCCTTGATTAGGCTGTGGTTTGCTTTAGCCACTGCATATCAACAGGGAACAACCCCCCCTCCCTTCTAGCACTGATGATGTTACCTAGTTGGGTCATGAAACATCCAAAAGAAAACTACCAACCGCGGAGAGCATCAATGACGCCACAGTCACTCTCCTTTTCCTTTTCCTCCTCCTCCTGCTCTTCCTCCTCTTCCTCCTTCTCCTCTTCTTCCTCCTCCTTCTCTTCGTCCTCCCCCTCCTTCTCCTCTTCTTCCTCCTCCTCCTCTTCCTCCTCTTCCTCCTCCCCCTCCTCCTCTTCCTCCTCCCCCTCCTTCTCTTCTTCCTCTTCTTCCTCCTCCTCCTCTTCCTCCTCCCCCTTCTCCTCCTCTTCCTTCTCTTCCTCCTCCCCCTCCTTCTCCTCTTCTTCCTCCTCCTCTTCCTCCTCTTCCTCTTCCTCTTCCTTTTCCCCCCTCCTCCTTCTCTTCTTCCTCCTCCTCCTCTTCCTCCTCCCCTCCTTCTCCTCTTCTTCCTCCTCCTCTTCCTCCTCCCCTCCTCCTCCTCTTCCTCCTCCCCCTCCTTCTCCTCTTCTTCCTCCTCCTCCTCCTCCTCCTCTTCCTCCTCCCCCCTCCTCCTCTTCCTTTTCCCCCCTCCTCCTCCTTTTCTTCCTCCTCTTCCTCCTCCTCCTTCTCTTCGTCCTCCCCCTCCCCCTCCTTCTCCTCTTCTTCCTCCTCTTCCTCCTCCCCCCTCCTCCTCTTCCTCCTCTCCCTCCTTCTCTTCTTCCTCTTCTTCCTCCTTCTCCTCTTCCTCCTCCTCCTCCTCCACAATCCACTCTCCTTTCTAACACTGATATCATTCCCTAGTCAGGTCATGAAACATCTCCAAAAAAAACGCCCAACTCGGAGAGCATCAAGGCCCACTCTGAGCTCCCAATATTCTCTTCAGTCGCTAATTTTATCCTCCGTCTGTTTTGCTTTCTTCTCCCAAGTCCTGCAGCCGGCTCCCCATCAAGTCATCACCAATCTCCCGGAAGGGGTCCGCCCCCCACCCACTCGGCCCACCCGGCCGCCCCCACCTCTGATCCCCTCCTCCAAGACGGTGCTGCCTTCGGAGAAACCCTCCTTCATCATGGGAGGCTCCATTTCGCAAGTAAGCAGAAGAGAGGAAAGAAATGCGATTTGCTTCGGTCGGTCTTCTCTGGTCACAGAAGCTCCAGGTTGAATGGAAGGCAGTCGTGGCCAAAGTGGTGGAAACTTTTGGGGAAAAGTTGTATTTTTGAGGTTTGATGGCTAATAACACTTTTTTTTTTGAGTTTCAAGATTCTTTCTTTCTTTCTTTCTTTCTTTCTTTCTTTCTTTCTTTCTTTCCTTCCTTCCTTCCTTCCTTCCTTCCTTCCTTCCTTCCTTCCTTCCTTTCTTTCTTTCTTTCTTAAATTTTCATACCGCCCTTCTCCCGAGGGACTCAAGGCGGTGCACAGCCACAGTAAAACAACATATATCACAACATTTTAAAAAACAGTTTAAAACATATTAAATAATCCTATTCCACTGCTGGAATGGCCTGGGAATTAGCCCAGACATTCTTAACCAGATGGAAAATCTATGGAGCCGACTAAAAAAACCTGTTAGTCAGAAGCGACCCTGCTAATATTAATATTACTATTAAACCCAGTTAATAGAAGCCATCATTCAATCTTGGTTCCACGTCATAACAGCTGCAGAACTCAAAGACTTCGTAAGGCCGTCATTCATGCTAAAGTTGACCCAACTTTGGGGATCATTTCTGTATATCTCGTTTTTTCTACGTGCTTCGCTTTTCTTCTTTCTACTCTAACTGCTATTCTAATAGCAAATCCTTCCTGAAAGTTATTGCATTCCATTCTGCATTAAATTATCTTTCCATTGATATATAACTTTATGGTACTACTCCCCCCCAAAAAAGGGCTGTTATTAGCTAGTTTTAGAAAATACACTTTTCCCAAAAAGGTTTCCACAATTTTGGCCACTATTGTAGGTAGTCTTTGACTTACGACCGTTTATTCTGCTACCATTGGAAGTCACGGTGGCGCTGAATGAAGGGACCTCTGGCTATTGCAGCGCCCCTGCAGTCTTGGGGGCGAAATTTCACTGCTTGGCAGCCACCCCACACTTAACAACCACAGGGATGCTTTAATTCCCCCCTCCCCTTCCAATTTTCTCCTACCCTCTGCAGGTAAGTCCTCGACTTAGGACCAAAATTTCGGTTGCTAAGTGAGAGTTGTGTGAAGTGAGTTTTGCCTCCTTTGACAACATTTTCCATCACTGTTAAGTGAGCCGTGCAGTCATTAAGCAAATCTGGCTTCCTTCATTGGCTTCGCTTGTCGGAAGCCGGCTGGGAAGATGAGAGAGTAGGGGTGAAATCTAAAATTTGTTACTACCGGTTCTGTGGGCGTGGCTTGGTGGTGGTGGGTAATGTGACTGGGTGGGTGTGGCCAATTATTATTATTATTATTTTACTTTTAAAAGCATTTTTTCTACAACCTCTAAGAGGTTGTAAAAAATGCTTTCAAAAGGCTCTGACGATCCCAGCTGAGTTGCCTGATCAGCAGAGGCTTTTTAAAAAAGCCTCTGATGATCAGGCAACTCAGCTGGGATCGTCAGAGGCATTTAAAAGAAAAAAACACTTTTTTTCTTTTAAATGCCTCTGACGATCCCAGCTGAGCCACTCGATCATCAGAGGCTTTTTTTTTTTACTTTTAAAAGCATTTTTTCGGCCGAAAAGGTTGTAGAAAAAATGCTTTTAAAAGTAAAAGAAGAAGCCTCTGATGATCGCGTGGTTCAGCTGAGCATGGCTGGATGGGAAGGGATTTTTGCTACCGGAGCATTTCACCCCTGTGAGAGAGAGAGACAGAGAGAGAGAGAGAGGGAGGGAGAGAGATGGAGGGAGAAGAGAGAGGGGGAGGGAGAGAGAGAAGATGGTAAGTGAGAAAGGGAGATGGAGTGGGAGGGAGGGAGAGACAGACAGACAGAGAGAGAAGGGAGAAATGGAGAGAAGGAGAGAGAAAGAGAGATGGAGTGGGAGGAAGGGAGAGACAGACAGACAGAGAGAGAAGGGAGATATGGAGAGAGAAGGAGAGAAAGAGATGGAGTGGAAGGGAGGGAGAGACAGACAGAGAGAGAGAAGGGAGATATGGAGAGAGAAGGAGAGAAAGAGAGATGGAGTGGGAGGGAGGGAGGGAGGGAGGAAGAGACAGAGAGAGAGAGAAGGGAGATATGGAGAGAAGGAGAGAAAGAGAGATGGAGTGGGAGGGAGGGAGGGAGAGAAAGAAGACAGAAAGAGGGAGAGAGAGAAGAGAGGGGGAGGGAGAGAGAAGACAGTGAGAGATAAAGAGAGATGGAGTGGGAGGAAAGGAGAGAGAAAGAGGGAGAAGACAGAGAAAGAGGGAGGGAGGGAGAGAGAGATGGAGAGATACAGATGAATAGAGATGATAGAGGTAGATATAAAGATGGAGACACAGGTGGGAGGGGAGAGAAAGAGAATCTATACAGGTAGTCCTCGGCTTAATGACCGCAATTGAGCCCAAAAGTTACGTTACTAAGTGAGACATTACTTAAATGAGTTTTGCCCTATTTTACGACCTTTCCCACCACACTTTTTAAGCGAATCCCTGCACTTGTTCAATTAGTCACCTGGTTGTTAAGTGAATCCGACTTCCCCCTTTAACTTTGCCTGTAAGGAGGTTGTATCATGTGACCCTGGGGGGGGGAACAACGACACTGCAACCGTCACAGCTATGAGTTAGTCGCCAAGTGTCCGACATTTGACCACAGGGATGCTAAGTGTGGGAAACGGTCATCGGTCAATTTTTCTTCAGTCCCGTCATAACTTCGGTCCCTAAATGAATGGTCATAAGCTGAGGACTACCTGCGTGCCCCTTGGGCACCCTGATCTGTGTGTGCCGTGCCATCCCAGCTCACCTGACCCAGCGTGCCACCCTGCCCCTTTTCGAGGCAGCTGCTGGCCGAACAATTTTTTCCCCCCAAGTTCACACTCAGTAATTTCCTTGCAAAACATGGCTGCCTCGCAAAAGGACCAGGCCAGGCCCACCTCATCCTCAACGGGAGCAAAGAGGTCAGCTGGGGTGGCCGAGAGCAGGGCTTCACTGGCCTCGGAGTCCCTACGATGAGGCCGACCATGACCGAGGCATCCCGGGACACTAGCTTTGCGTTAAGCTGCTGGGCTGGGGCAGCTGAGGCTTCAGCTTGTGCCGCGAGTCGAGGGTTGCGTGCAGCCCCACAGCCGAGGTGCGCAGAGAATTCCCTGAGTCCTTGCAGGTGGTGGGGCTGCTTGTCTCCTGGCAGAGCCAAAAGGGCACAGATGGGGGGGGGGGAGAAATGGGGGGGGAGGGCAATTGAAGAAGAGGCAGCTTTTTTATTTTATCGAGGCTGGGGGCTGGGAGGGTCCTTAATGAATGGCCAGGGCGGTGGGATTTGGTGGATGCCAGTAATGGGGAGGGCCCTGACAGCGTTCCCACTGCCTTTTCACGAAATTTAAACATCCCTTGTGTCTTTAAATTTTATATACTGGTTTTTGCTTTTAATGTTTTATTGTACGTCGCTTTTTGAGAGAGATGGAAGGTTCTGATGGAGAGAGACAGAGAGAGAGAGAGAGAGAGAGAGAGAGAGAGAAGATGATAGACAGATAAATACGGATTGACTGACAGATGAATAGATGATAGGCAGGCAAATGATTGATTGATAGAAGAGAGAGAGAGAGATAGATGATACATAGATAGATAGGTAGGTAGGTAGGTAGGTAGGTAGGTAGGTAGGTAGGTAGGTAGATACATAGATAGATAGATAGATAGATAGATAGATAGATGATAGATAGATAGATAGAGACAGATAAATATATAAACAGATTGCCAACAGAGAGATACAATTGATAGAAGATAGATAGAGATAGACTGACTGACACACACAGAGAGAAGGATGATAATGATGACGTTAGATAGACAGAGACAGTAGGTACATAGATGATTGACAGATGAGAGAGAGAGAGAGAGAGAAGATGATAGACAGATAAATACAGATTGACTGACAGATGATAGATGAATAGATGATAGGCAGGCAGATGATTGATTGACAGAAAAGATAAATAGATAGACGATTGATTCATTGATTGATTGATTGATAGATCGATGATAGATAGATAGATAGATAGATAGATAGATGATAGATAGATAGATAGATAGATAGATAGATAGATAGATAGATAGATAGATATAGACAGACATAAATATAGATAAATAGATAGAGGGAAGAAAGACATGATAGGAAGACAGATTGACAGATAGATAGGCATGGAGAATTCAGATTGCTCTTCTTATAGATAGTCTGTACCAAAACAGGTGTCTCCAGCACACACTGTATTTCAAACAACAGAATTCCCAGCTCACCTGACCAGCAGCCCACACGCCTGCCCCTAGAAACGAAGCGGGTCACACCTGCGCTGCCTCCAGGATACCTTGCGACCCGTTCCGTATTCAGCCCACCTGCGGGATTTCTCCCATCGCCCTACCACCAGGATCGCAGGTGCATTCATCCCAGCTGCAGCCTGTCTCGGCTACGTAATTATCTTGTCTCTCAAAATGTGCTTTTCCTCCCACTCGTAGGGAACACCGGGCACTTACCTGTCTCACAGTCAGAGCTCTTACGGCCAGGAACCAGCCAAACCACCTGGAGGCTCCATTTCGCTCGGCCTACCAAGGCAGCAGGATTCCAAGTCAGGTAAATAACTGAGGAGACGAGGACGGACGCAGCCTTGGCTTCTACGCAGGTGTGCAGAAAAGCAGGGGCCGGCGGGCTCCTTGGCCTTCAAAAGACCAGTTAGATGTGAGTGATGGTCTTAAGGTGGAAAGATAGCAACAGCAATAGCACTTGGACTTATATACCGCTTCGCAGTGCTTTCCCAGCCCTCTCTAAGCGGTTTACAGAGTCAGCCTCTTGCCCCCAACAATCTGGGTCCTCATTTGACCCACTTAGGAAGGACAGAAGGCTGAGTCAACCATGAGCTGGTCAGGGTCGAACTTCCTGGATGTGGGCAGAGTTTAGCCTGCAATATGCCCTTCTAATCACCTGAGCCATTATGGCAAGGAAAGGAAGGAAGGAAGGTGAAAAGGGAGGGAGAGAAAGAAGGGAGAAAAAGAGAAGGAAGGAAGCAATAGCAATAGCACTTACACTTACATATTGTCCTATAGTGCTTTTTTTTTTAAATTAGATTTATATGCCGCCCTTCTCCAGAGACTCAAGGCGGCTTACAGTGCGTTAAGCAATAGCCTTCATACTTTTGTATATTTTTTATACAAAGTCAGCTTATTGCCCCCACAATCTGGGTCCTCAATTTACCTACCTTAGGAAGGATGGAAGGCTGAGTCAACCTTGAGCCTCGAACTTGCAATAATTGCAGACAGCTGAATGTTAATAACAGGCTATTTAGCCTGTTGAGCTATCTGAGGCTTTACGTACTTTCCAAGTGGTTTACAAAGTCAGCCTCTTGCACCCAACAGTCTGGGTCCTCCTCGGAAGGACGGATGGCTGAGTCAAACTTGAGCCGGTCAGGGTCGAACTCCTGGCTGTGGGCATAATCAGCCTGCAATACTGCATTCTAACCACTGCATCATCGTGGCAAGAAAAGAAGAAGGAAGGAAGGAAGGAAGGAAGGAAGGAAGGAAGGAAGGAAGGAAGGAAGGAGAAAAGGGAGGGAGAGAAAGAAGGAAAGGAAGGAAGGAATAGCAATAGAACTTAGACTTATATACCGCTTCACAGTGCTTTAAGAGTTTTGAGCAGTTTACAAAGTCAGCATTTTGCCCCCAAACAATCTGGGTCCTCATTTTACCGACCTCGGAAGGACGGAAGGCTGAGTCAAGCTTGAGCCGGTCAGGATCGAACTTCCTGGCTGTGGGCAGAGTTTAGCCTGCAATACTGCATTCTAATCCCTGCACTGCCCCCTCCCCATGGTTTTTGGGCAGGCCTGGGTCTGAGGATTGGGGTTTAATGGTTAGGAAAATGGGACCCCTAAGCCAAGATCCAACTTACATATGGGTGGTGTAGGGTTTCCTTCCTAAACAGGAGGTTGGACTAGAAGACCTCCAACTCTGTTATTCTATGAGGGATACTCTGAGGCTGCGTGGGATGAAATAGTTTGGAAGCGGGTTGCCTGTATCTTAAAACATCTCCTTGCTTTCTTTGAAGTTTCCCTACCCTACATCAAGCAAGAGGAATTTTCACCCCGGAGCCAAAATTCACAACAGCCCGAAGGCCTGTTAGTAAGAGCTCAGCACGAGGGAGTCGTTCGAGGTAAGCCAAGCTTGAATCAAGGAAGAAAACGTGCGTTCTTGAGTCCGTCTCTTCCGTACGTCCTGTTCCGTAGGGTCCGCGGTGCTCTCTGAGCTGGGTTGGTTTCCTGCAGACGTCCCTTTACCCAACTAGATTACATCATCAGGGCCAGAAGGAAGTGGGGTTTTCTCTCTGTTTATGCAGAATGGCTTGCTCTGTTGGTGTGGGTGGGGCTGAGGTTTCTCAGTAGACAGGCTGTCAGCCATCGGTGGACATATAGAGGTAGCAAAAGCCTTTAGGACTATTATTATTATTACTATTACTATTATTATTATCATCATTATTATTATTATTGGTTAATCTGTAGTGAGATTCACAGCCTTTGAGGCTGGTTAATAGCTCAGCAGCTGGAGTCCTAACCAAGGACTTAGGAACTGTTAAGTTATCGTCGGAGGATGTAAGCTGTTCCGAGTAAGGTGGTTTTTTGTAGAGTCAAAATGTCCAAGTCCGGTAAATTTAGAATTTCTGAAGAGCGGGGTAGCCCTTTGGGTATTGCTCCAAGGGCTTCAATTACATGATTTCTTTCTCCACAGTCGCTCAACTTCAATTTGCAAGTCCCGGTACATTATTATTATTACTACTACTACTACTGTTGTTATTATTATTATTATTATTAATAATAATAATTAAATTTCTATACCGCCCTTCTCCAGGAGGACTCAGGGTGGTGTAGAGCCACAGTAAAACAATATGAAATACAAAATTTAAAAGCAATTTAAAACGATGAAATGTCCCCCCCCCCCCCCCCGTTAAAAACCCACAAATTTAAAACACCCCATCAAATTCTTATTAAGCCAGTCCACCCTGTTGGATGCAGAGTCTTAAGGGCCCGGCGAAAGGTACGGAGGTTGGGAATCGTACATATCCCCGGGGGCAATTCATTCCAGAGGGCGGGTGCCCTCACAGAGAAGACTCTCCCCCTGGGGGGTCACCAGCCTACATCGTTTAACCAACGGCACCCTGAGGAGCCCCTCTCTGTGGGAGTGTGTTGGTCGGTGAGAGGCCGTCGGTGGCAGAAGGCGATCCCGTAAGTATCCAGGTCGTAAGCCGTGGAGCGCTTTGAAGATGGTAACCAGCAGCTTGAATCGCACTCGGAGGACCACTTATCCTATACCGTTTCACAGGGCTTTTACAGCCCTCTCTAAGCGGTTTACAGAGTCAGCTTCTTGCCCCCAACAATCTGGGTCCTCATTTTACCAACCTTTTACCAAGGGGAAAACCCTATCCCCACCAACACTGCCGGGCAAACTACGGTACATAAACTGAGAGCAACTCCCCCTCCCTTCTAGCACTGATGACGCCCCTCCACCCTCCGAGGTCAACCAAAGCCCTGATGCAACCCTCAATGAAATTGAGTTTTGACACTTTTTGGGGGCATCCTACCGGAAAAATATAATAAGAAGTCTACATATTTGATTTTACATGTACTGACTGCGGCTATGATTGTATTTGTGCAACAATGGAAGATTGAGGCGATCCCGTCAGATGAGAGGGCAATTCAGAAAATAATGGAATGCGCAGATATGGACATATTAACGCTTACCATTAAGGACAGAGAAGATACTGAATATTTTCTGACGTGGGAGGTATTTCATCAACGGCTAGAGAATAGAAACAGAAATTAGGAAGGAGGAGACATAAGAAAAGAAAATGTTATGATGGAGAGACGTTTATGACGATGTTATGTACTATTGTAAATTATATTGATAAATAGTTATGTTATTTTTTAAAAAATAATATTTATTAAATTTCCAAAGGTTAAAATACACAGTACAAAGAGAAACATAATACACAAAAAAGCAAGAAAAACACACCACACACACAAAAAACCCCAAAAAATATAAACAAACATACAGGTTGACTCAGCCTTCCAGCCTTCCGAGGTAGGTAAAATGAGGACCCGGATTGTGGGGCAATAAGCTGACTTTGTATAAAAAAGAACACCGCTTAGGGTGGGCCAAAAGCCCTACTAAGCAGGTATATACAAAAGTATGAAGGCTATTGCTTAATGCATTGTAAGCCGCCCTGAGTCTCCGGAGAAGGGCGGCCTATAAATCAAACTAATAATAAATAAATAAATATCAAAATTTCAATACTATTAACAACTTTTCTCCATCGGTATCTCTAGCCTATTTAACCTCTTTACACAAATTCTACTTCTAAATATCTGTATCTTAAACTTACATCTTTATCTAAATTATCTTGACTTCTGTTTACAGTTCGATCTCTTAACAAAAACAATCCCTTAAGTTTCATGTTTACTCTCCAACCAGGAATACCATTTATTCCATATTAAATAGTACTCGGTGTCTTCCCTCTCCTTCATTTCCATAGATAATCTGTCCATCTCTGCACATTCGTATATTTTTTTTTATTATGATTTGATCTGGAGAGGTGTCTGATTATTTCCAATTTTGTGCTACCACAATTCTACTTGCCCTTAGTATGTGTAATATGATATGTTACATATGATATATGATAAATAAAATAAATAAATAAATAAAATACATACATACATACATACATACATACATACATATATATTGTATACTTTTCTGTATTTTCCCTTCCAGAATACCCAGGAGAAATAATTCCATCTTTTTTTCTATCCATCTTTCTTTCTATCTTCTGTCCTGTTATTTTATCCAGCCATTTTTTAATCTTAGGACAAGTCCACCACATGTGATAGAATGTTCCTTCTTTGTGTCCACACTTCTAACAATTCGGAGATAGTTATATTATTAATGTCATTGTAACGAATACAACAACAAATATACCAACTATGAATTTTTGAAGAATTGTACCCAGTTCACGGCACTGTTCAATGGAGATGAAAAGTATTATAAATAAAATAAATAAAAACATGAAAAAAAATTGAGTTTGACACCCTTGCTGTAGCTAGTTCCATTACAACTGCAGGTCCATCCTCACCCTTGTTCCTTCTTCCCTGCAGGTACAACCACCATCCAAGAAGGGAGCATCACTCGGGGGACCCCCACCTGCAAAGTTTCCATGGAAGCGATGCCTGCTTTGCGTGGCTCCATCACTCAGGTATTCCCACCTCTCCCCATCTGGCTTCCCCATTGAGTTTGCTTACCAGGAGTTTGGAAAAGGGGATCCATCAGGATTCCAAGTAACAGCCCAGTGATGCCCTCGATGTGATGTCCCACTGCCTGGAAGCGGTACGGACCCAGATGGAGAGGAACAGGCTCTGACTCAACCCTGCCAAGACCGAGTGGCTGTGGGTACCGGCATCTTGGGCCGATCCCATCGTTGACCATCGGGGGTGAGGTGTTACCCCCTGTGGATAGGGTGTCCTCCTGGATTCACGGTTGTCTTTGGAAGATCATATAACGACCGTGACCAGGGAGGCATTTGCCCAGATCTGCCTGGTGCGCCAGTTGTGCCCTTACTTGGACCAAGATGCCCTACACACTGTTACTCATGCGCTGGTCACTTCCCGTCTTGATTACTGCAACGCTCTCTATCTAGGGCTGCCCTTGAAAACCACCCAAAGGCTTCAGCTGTGCAGAATGCGGCTGCGCGGGTTGTGATGGGAGCGTCCTGACACTCCCATGTTACACCCCTCCTGCGCGACCTGCATTGGTTACCGGTTGCCCTTTGGGTGAGGATCAAGATGCTGGTTATCACCTACGAAGCCCTTCATGGCCGAGACCCGGGATATGTGTCGGACCCCCTGCAGCCAGCGACAATTCCCCATCGCCCGGTGCGTTCCCACAGACAAGGCCTCCTCAGGGTGCCGTCGGCCAGACAGTGTCGGCTGGCGACCCCCAGGGGGAGAGCTTTCTCTGTAGGCGCACCCGTCCTCTGGAACCCACTTCCTTCGGAGCTCCATATGGCTCCTGACCTTCGCTCGTTCCGCTGTGATTTGAAGACCTGGTTGTTTTGCCGTTTGGACTGACGGGGATTTCTTAATTAATCTTAATTGTTTTAAATTTGAATTTTTAAATTTCACTGTTTTAATGAGGGATTATGCATTTTTATTGTTGTGAGCCGCCCTGAGTCCTCGGAGATAGGGCGGCATATAAATTGCATAAATAGCATAAATACATACATACATACACACACACACATTAAATAAATAAATAAATAAATAAATAATAAATAAATAAATAAATAAATAAATAAATAAATAAATAAATAAATAAATAACAGACCCAACACAATCAAACCTCCGAGGCCTAGGCCTTCCTCAAAGTACAGATTTATTACCATCTTTCCCTGAAAATAAGACCGGGTCTTATTAATTTTACTTATATTAATATTTATATTAATTTTGCCCCCCAAAACACATTAGAGCTTATTTTCTGGTTAGGTCTTATTTGGGGGGAAATACAGGTACTAAAGGCTGGCTGACAATCTTAACTGGGGCTTATTTTTGGGGGGTGGGGTAGGGCTTATATTACGAGCATCCTGAAAAATCATGCTAGGAGTTATTTTCCAGCTGGGCCCTATTTTCGGGGAAACAGGGTAGGTTATGTCATGTTGGCACCTGAGGGTCCTGTGGTTTTCCCCACTCAAATTAAAAGTCAAAAGTTCTTTTCCCCCAATCCACATGTCCATCACATGTGGACCCCAGCCCCAGTTGGTTTTCTGACCCAGCCTCAGCGGAAGCAAGAAATAGACTCCCTGTCACGAAACCCCCCCTCTTCATTTACCTCTTGTGAATTAATGGCATTCATCCATCGAAAAGTCCTTCAAGGAGTTAACGGCAGCAACAATTAACTTATCAGTTCCTTGCCATAATTGCAAAGTTGTGAGCTCCCAGCTGCAAAGCTGGAAATTAAGTTCTGGCAAGCAGTCTTTGAGGCATGAAACACAATGAGCAAAACCTTCAGAAATACGAACGGTTATCTCCTATGACCACCACTCTCCTTTCTTTCAATTTATTCCCCAGCCAGGGAGGGGCCATTCAGCATCCACATGTGCCTTGCTTCCCGAGTCGACTCCTTGTCCTCCGTTGCTCACCTCTCCTAACTGCTCTGTGCATACGTGAATCTGGAACAGGCCCCAGCTGTTCTTCCTCCTCACTCATCTCAGTATATAAGTGCAATTGCTTTGGGAGGGAGGGAAGGAAGGAAGGAAGGAAGGAAGGAAGGAAGGAAGGAAGGAAGGAAGGAAGGAAGGAAGGAAGATGAGAAGGAAAGGAAATGAGAAGGAAGGGAAACGAGAAGGAAGGAAGGAAGAAAAGAAGGAAGGAGAAGAAGGAAAGAAAACAAGCAGAAGGAAGGAAGTTGTGGTGATACAGTTGTTATAAGTTAGTATTTTAGGCTAACTCTGCCCACCGCCAGGAAGTTTGATCCTGCCTGGCTCAAAGTTGACTCAGCTTTCCATCCCTTCCGAGGTGTCTCTGCGCATACGTGCATCTGGAACAGGCCCCAGCTGTTCTTCCTCCTCACTCATCTCAGTATATAAGTGCAATTGCTTTGGGAGGGAGAGAATGAATGAATGAATGAATGAATGAATGAATCAAGGAAGGAAGGAAGGAAGGAAGGAAGGAAGGAAGGAAGGAAGGAAGGAAGGAAGGAAGGAAGGAAGGAAGATGAGAAGGAAGGGAAACGAGAAGGAAGGAAGGAAAGAAGGAAGGAAGGAGAAGAAGGAAAGGAAACAAGCAGAAGGAAGGAAGTTGTGGTGGTACAGTTGTTATAAGTCAGTATTGCAGGCTAACTCTGCCCACCGCCAGGAAGTTCGATCCTGCCTGGCTCAAAGTTGACTCAGCTTTCCATCCCTTCCGAGGTGTCTCTGCGCATATGTGCATCTGGAACAGGCCCCAGCTGTTCTTCCTCCTCACTCATCTCAGTATATAATTGCAATTGCTTTGGGAGAGAATGAATGAATGAATGAATGAATGAATGAATGAATCAAGGAAGGAAGGAAGGAAGGAAGGAAGGAAGGAAGGAAGGAAGGAAGATGAGAAGGAAGGGAAACGAGAAGGAAGGAAGGAAGAAAAGAAGGAAGGAGAAGAAGGAAAGGAAACAAGCAGAAGGAAGGAAGTTGTGGTGGTACAGTTGTTATAAGTCAGTATTGCAGGCTAACTCTGCCCACCGCCAGGAAGTTCGATCCTGCCTGGCTCAAAGTTGACTCAGCTTTCCATCCCTTCCAAGGTGTCTCTGCACATACGTGCATCTGGAACAGGCCCCAGCTGTTCTTCCTCCTCACTCATCTCAGCCTCCAAAGGCAGCTGCTTCTCCGGTGGCTGGGAAATGTCGGACAGTCCTGGCTGTATCTCTGCGTCCGACGCAGAGCGTCCATCAGAGCCTTCCCCAGACTCCAGAACTGGCCCAAGCTCCTCCCCAAACTCCTCATCGTCCGAGTTTGCAGCCAACTCCGCTGGCACCTGGCGGGCCACAAAAATTGGTTTCAGTCCACGCTTCCCCAGCATCTGGTGGGAACGTCTTTGGTTCCCAGGAGAAAGAATTTTATTTTGGCTACAATTCCCCAGCTATCTCTACTCCCCACCCCTCTTCCCGTTCCCACAGCTCCAAGCAGCGTAGCTGTGGCAGTCCTGAAGACGCTCCCAAAACGGCTTCGGGGTGGACAGGATCTCATGAACCTCAGGCCCTTTGACCATCGTAAATATGAGTCCGTTCCCCCAACCGTCTGAATTTTGATCTCGTGATTATAGGCAAAGCTGCAAAGGTGGTAACTGGGAAAGATCACATTTTTCCGTGCCGATGTAGCTTTGAACGGTCGCTCAATGACCTCTTTTGTAAGTCAAGGACTATATCTGTGTAGGCAAGGTACAATACAAGGAAGTGTGTTAGGAATAATTCTGTGTCATTCGTGGTTTTGGGACCTGATAGGCAGTGTTCCTCAGGGACAGTTGCCCCCTTGCCCCCAATTAATCTTTAAGTAAAGGTAAAGGTTCCCCTCGCACATATGTGCTAGTCGTTCCCGACTCCAGGGGGCGGTGCTCATCTTCGTTTCAAAGCCGAAGAGCCAGCGCCATCCGAAGACGTCTCCGTGGTCATGTGGCCGGCATGACTCAACGTCAAAGACGCATGGAACGCTGTTCCCTTCTCACCAATTTTTCTATTTGCATTTTTTACCTGCTTTCAAACTGCTAGGTTGGCAGAAGCTGGGACAAGTCACGGGAGCTCATCCCGTGACGCGGCACCAGGGACTCGAACCGCTGAACTGCCGGCCTTTCGATCGACAAGCTCGGCGTCTTAGCCACCGAGCCACCGCGTCCCAATTGTTCTTTACAAAGGGGATTAAAATGTGTTTCCCCTACAGGGAACTCCAGCCCTCCCCCAGGCTGGAATTGCGGCCGACGTTCTGCTCAAAGGAACCATCACCCGTCTGGCTACAGAGGATAGCAGTCCGGAAAAGAACCGAGAAGAGGCCGTGGCCTCCAAAGGTCACGTCATCTACGAGGGCAAAAGTGGCCACATCATTACCTACGATGGTGAGTGCCAGGTCGGGATGTTCAAACCCTCAGGTGCTCCTGGGGTGAGATGCACCCCTGAAGCTGGACAAGGAAAATTAACGCGCCGTACGGTCCTTGGGTTGCTCTGTGAGCCTGGAGACATTTCATGACCCAATTAGGTAACATCATCAGTGCTAGAAGGGAGAGGGGTTTGCGGGGGAGGGAGCAAAGTTTCAGTGTTTTTTTTTTCCCTTGCTAGCTTTTTGTTGTCTCTTTTAAATGATGTGTAAATCTCTCTTTAAGTGTAGTGCAAACCACTGTACGTAATCAGAGAGCAAATCCCACTCCCTTCTAGCACTGAAGATGTTACTTAGATGGATCATGAAACGTCTGGAAGACAGCAATGAAGCTCAGAGCCCCCCCCTCCCCCAGTCCTCTTCCTCTTCCTCCTCTTCTCTGCCATTGATGTTGATACCTAGTTGGGTTATGAAACGTCCACAAAAACCCCCACCAAGCTGAGAGACGACCGAGCACACTTCCGTTCAAGCCTGAGCTTCCATCGAAAACGATCTCCCATTTTCCCCTGGGAGAATCCGAAACGAAACTCTTTTCCGTTGGTCTCTCTTGCTGCTTGTCAACAGCCATCAAGAACGTCCGGGAAGGAACACGGAGTCCAAGAACCGCTCACGACATGAGCCTCAAACGGTCATACGAAGCCATGGAAGGGAACATCAAACAAGGGATGTCCATGAGAGAATCTCCCGTCTCGGCACCTCTGGAAGGTAAGCTTGGCTAGCAAATGGCTGTTCATTGGCAGGAATTAATAGAGCCTTGGTGGCGCAGCAGATTAAAGTGCTGTTAAGTAACACCAGCTGCCTGCAATTATTGCAAGTTCGAATCTCACCAGGCTCAAGGTTGACTCAGCCTTCCATCCTTCTGAGGTAGGTAAAATGAGGACCCGGATTGTGGGGGCAATAAGCTGACTTTGTATAAAAAAGAACACCGCTGGGGGGGGGGGGCGAAAGCCCTACTAAGCAGCTATATACAAAAGTATGAAGGTTATTGCTTAATGCATTGTTAGCCGCCCTGAGTCTCCGGAGAAGGGCGGCATATAAATTAAATTTTTTAAAAAATTGGGAATGTCTAGACCAGGGACCTTGGCAACTTTAAGACTTGTGGACTTACATGTTAGAAATGCCACCAGTTACCAGGTTCATATTACCACATTTGGTGGATATGCCCTGAAGCAAAAAGCTACTGGAATAAAATTAAGTTATGGGTGGAGAAAATGATACAACAACGTATGGATTTAAAACCAGACCTATTCCTATTGGGTATCTTGCCAGAGAAAATTAGTAAAGATAATATATATTTGATTATACATGTAATAATAGCAGCAAGGATTGTTATTGCACAAAATTGGAAAGCAGAGAATATACCATCGGAGGGGAGAAGTAATTTTAAAAAATGTGGTAATTAAAAAAATTAAAAGCAATATTGACTTGATTTGGGCCTTTGAAGTAAGGAAAATATATGAAATACTGATTGTTAAAATGATAAATGAATATTATAAAGACCTGTTTAGATTTGAAGTTTAAGATTTTGGGTGATTACATAATAAAATATTAAATGTTAGAATAAGATGTTAGATGAATGTTAAAAATTGGGTTTAGATTTTTTTCTTTTTTTCTTTCTTTTTTTCTCTTTAAAATGTTAATTGATGAATTTGGAATTTATACTTATTTTATACCGGATCAAACCCTTGCTCTAAAAAGATGTTGTTTTATGTTTTATGTTTAAAAATAAATTTAAAAAATGTAAAAGAAATTTAGATCGTGCAGAAATGAATAGATTAACTATGATGATAAAGGAAAGAGAAGATTCAGAATATTTTAAGAGATGGAATAAATTTTACTATTGGCTAGAAAAGAGATATAAATAAATTTTAAAAGAGATTGAAGAACAAAACATCGTTGCAATTAGAATATTGTATTAATGGAAAACCTTTTTAATGGATTTGGTGAGATTGAAGACAGAAGAGACAGAGGAGAGAAGAAATTTTTGAAGAGAACACCGAAATGTCACATGGAAGAAATGAATGATGTACTAAATGTTTGTTTGTCTTAAAAAATAAAAAAAAACTTTATTTAAAAAAAAAAAGAATTGTGGACTTCAACTCCCAGAATTCCTCACCCAGCAAAGCTTTGCTGGCTGAGGAATTCTGGGAGTTGAAGTCCACAAGTCTTAAAGTTGCCAAGGTTGGATACCTGGCTGAGGAATTCTGGGAGTTGAAGTCCACAAGTCTTAAAGTTGCCAAGGTTGGAGACCCCATTTAGATTAATGAAAAGAAGGACTAGGGGAGACATGATAGCATCTTCCAATATTTGAGGGGCTGCCCCAAAGAAGAGGGAGTCAAGCTATTCTCCAAACCACCTGAGGGCAGGGCAAGAAGCAACAGATGGAAACTAATCAAGCAGAGAAGCAATTTAGAACTAAGGAGAAATTTCCTGACAGTGAGAACAATTAACCAGTGGAACAGCTGGCCACTAGAAGTTATGGGTGTGCTTAATCACTGGAGGTTTTTAAGAAGAGAAGAGCAGAGAAGAGCAACAAAGATGATTTAAGGCCTGGAGACCAAAACAGTTGCAGGAATTGGGTATGTCTAGTTTAATGAAAAGAAGGATTGGGGGAGGGGGTGCCTGATAACACTTTTCCAATATTTGAGGGGCTGCCCCAAAGAAGAGGGGGGACAACCTCTCCAAAGCCCCTAAGGGCAGGAGAAGAAGCAACAGATGGAAACTAATGAAGGAGAAAAGCAACCTGGAATGAAGGAGAAACTTCCTGGCAGCGAGAACGATTAACCAGCGGAACTGCTTGCCACCAGAAGTTGTGGGTGCTCTCCATCACTTGAGGTTTTTAAGAAGGGGTTGGACAGTCACTTGTCTGAAATGGGATAGGCTTTCCTGCCTGAGCAGGGGGACTAGAAGATCTCTGAGGTCCCTTCCAATTCTGTTATTCTGTTATCAGGCAGGTGGAGGGTAGTACATATGAAGAACGGTTGAAGGAACTGGGCATGGCTGGTCTAGTGAAGGGAAGGACCAGGGGAGACAGGAGAGCATCTTCCAATATCTGAGGGGCTGCCCCAGAGAGGAGGAAGGGGGTCAAGCTCCTCTCCAAAGCACCTGAAGGCCAGACAAGGAACGATGGATGAAAACTGACCAAGGAGAGATTCAACCTGGAAATAAAGAGAAATTTTCTGACAGGGAGAGCAATCGACTGATGGAACAGAAGTTGACTTCGGAAGTTGTGGGAGCTTCATCCCTGGAGGCTTTCAAGACGAGACTGGACGGCCATCGGTCAGAAATGGTGTAGGGCCATGATGGCGAACTTATGGCGCGGGTGCCACAGGTGGCACGTGGAGCCATATTGGTGGGGCACACAAATGTTGTCCTAGCTCAGCTCCAGGGCACATGCGTGCACCTGCCAACTGTTTTTCAGGCCTTCCGGTCCTACCGGAAGTTGGGAAACTGGCTCTTCCCAGCCTCCGGGGGGATGGGGGAGGTGGTTTTTGCCCTCCCCAGGCTCCTAGAAAGCCTCGAGCTTGGGGAAGGTGGAAAAACGGGTCTACCGGGCCATCGCGTGCCAAAAGCAGGGGGAAGTGTGTGTGTGGGGGGTCACGTATGCATGTACGGGAGGGCAGGGCGCATTGAATTATGGATGTGGGCACCCACACCTGCAATCCTCCACGCTCCCCCCCCCCCCCCCCGCTTTTGGCACGTGGCGGTAAAAAGGTTAGCCATCACCGGTGTAGCGTCTGCTGATTGGATGGGGGGTTGGACTAGATGTCCTCTGTCGTACGCTGTTATATTTTGATGTGTCTTAGCTGGCCACAAATGTACAGACGCTGTGTGGTTTTTTAAGACAAAAATGAACCTTCGAAGAATGTTTCTAGGCTAAATGATCAGTACTGGCTCCCTCGGGAATTCATTAAAATGCACCGAGTATCAGGATTTATGGAGACACTCCGTTCGGAACTGAGGAAGCTCCTCGGCTGAGAAACGAAAACCAAGAAAGTTCCAGTTGCCTTTTGAAAAAGCACCTTGGGGGCAATTGAAAGAGAGAGAGAGAGAGAGAGAGGCTCTTTTCGATAACTTCAATTTTTTTTTTTTCTTTTAGGCTTAATCTGCCGGGCTGTACCTCAAGGGAGTCCCCACTCCGATATGAAGGAGAGGACCGTGTTGTCGGGTTCAATAATGCAAGGTAAGAAAAATTTATTTTTATATATTTATTTATTTATTTATTTAAATTTGATTTATATGCCGCCCTTCTCCGGAGACTCAGGGCAGCTTACAGTGCGTTAAGCAACAGCCTTCATACTTCTGTATATTTATCCAAAGTCAGCTGATTGCCCCCACAAACTGGGTCCTCAATTGACCCACCTTAGAAAGGATGGAAGGCTGAGTCGACCTTGAGTCTGGGGAGATTCGAACTTAAAGTAATTGCAGACAGCTGATGTTAATCACAATGCTTTAGTCTGCTGAGCCACCAGGCCCGCCCTCCCTTTCTTTCTTTCTTTCTTTCTTTCTTTCTTTCTTTCTTTCTTTCTTTCTTTCTTTCTTTCTTTCTTTCTTTCTTTCTTTCTTTCTTTCTTTCTTTCTTTCTTTCTTTCTTTCTTTCTTTCTTTCTTTCTTTCTTTCTTTCTTTCTTTTGATTTATATGCCGCCCTTCTCCGGAGACTCAGGGCGGCTTACATTGCGTTAAGCAATAGCCTTCATACTTCTGTATATTTATACAAAGTCAGCTTATTGCCTCCACAAACTGGGTCCTCAATTTACCCACCTTAGAAAGGATGGAAGGCTGAGTCGACCTTGGGCCTGGTGAGATTCGAACTCGCCGTAATTGCAGGCAGTTGAATCTTAATTGCTGCCTTTAGTAGGAGGCATTATCCCCGTACGCTACTTAGGCTATTTATCAGTTTGATTTATATGCCGCCCTTCTCCGGAGACTCAGGGCGGCTTACAATACATCAAGCAATAGCCTTCATACTTTTGTATATACCTGCTTAGTAGGGTTTTTGCCCCCTCCCCCAAAATGGTGTTCCAGACCCAATACTCCACTCCCTCCTCCCCTCATTTCTCCCTCCCCCCCATCTCTTCTCTCCTAACTGCTTGCCTTCAGAACTTGTAGTCCTTCATCACTGGAGCCTTTCAAGAAGAGACTGGACATCCACTTGTCTCAAACTGTATAGGGTAGGCCTATCAAATTCAAGGCCCGTGGGCCACATCTGGCCTGCGGCGTGTTTAGATCTGGTCTGTATGACAGTAATACATTGAACTGAGGCAAGAAAAATCCAAAGGACACCTATAAACTGGGGGAAACCAGGCTTAATAGCAGGAACTGTGAGAGGGATCTTGGAGTCTTAGTGGACAACCAATTAACAATGTGCGGCGGCAGCCAAAAAGGCCAATGCAATCCAAAATTGCATGAACAGAGGGATACAATCAAGATCAAGGGAGGTACTAATACCCCTCTATAAAGTCTTAGTAAGGCCACAGCTAGAATCCTGCATCCAGTTTTGGTCACCACACAATAAAAAAGATGTTGAGACTGTAGAAAAAGTGTAGAGAAGAGCAACCAAGATGATGAGGGGACTGGAGGCTAAAACATACGATGAATGGTTGCAGGAACTGGGCATGGCTAGTCTAGTGAAGAGAAGGACCAGGGGAGACAGGAGAGCATCTTCCAATAGTTGAGGGGCTGCCCCAGAGAGGAGGAAGGGCGTCAAGCTATTCTCCAAAGCCCCCGAAGGCCAGACAAGGAATAATGGATGGAAACTGACCAAGGAGAGATTCAACCTGGAAATAAGGAGGAATTTCCTGACAGTGAGATCAACCCATGGAACTGAAGTTGCCTTCAGAAGTTCTGGGAGCTTCATCACTGGAGGCTTTCAAGAAGAGACTGGACTGCCATTGGTCAGAAATGTTGCAGGGTCTCCTGCTTGGAAGGGGGGTTGGACTAGATGACCTCCGAGGTCCCTTCCCACTCTGTTCATCTAATCTAAAAAGTCTCTCTTTCCCTCCAAAGGCACCCCGCGATCCACCACGGAGAGCTACGAAATCGGACTCAAGTACCCCAAGATCAAGAGGGAATCTCCTCCCATGAGGACCTTTGAGGGAGCCATCGCCAAGGGCAAACTCTACGACGGGGTGACCACCATCAAAGAGATGGGGCGCTCCATCCACGAAATCCCCCGGCAGGAGCTGTTGAATCAGGAAAGCCAGAAGAACCCCGACGTGATCCCTAACGTCCGTCCCATCATCGAAGGATCCATCTCGCAGGTGAGCAAAACCATCAGATCCTAACTGGGTGTATTTTTTTAAGCGTTGGAAGCAGTGGTGGTTTCTTCCTGGTTCAGCCCGGTTCGGCCGAGCCGGTAGCAGTGATGATATGATGTCACCAAACCGGTTCTCTTTGTTCAGGAGCTCTCCCCCCCACCCCCGTGTTATTCTTACTTTTTATTTGGCCCCACCCCCAATCTATTGCTCCCTCCCGAGTCCCAGCTGATCAGCTAGAAGGAAAAAACTTGTTTAAACTCTTGCCGCTGGGCTTCAAAGGGCTGCCCTACAGCTGATCAGTGTTAAAAGGCAGTGTGGTGATAGACCGGTGCCTCCAAAAACAACTGAGAAAGGGAGGGGGGAGAGAGAGAGAGAGAGAGAGAGAGAGAGAGACTATATATATATATATATATAGAGAGAGAGAGAGAGAGATGATAGATAGAGATAGATAATTAGATAGAGAGATGATAAAAGAGATAGATGGATAGATGATAGAGATAGATAGATAATAGATAGATAGATAGATAGATAGATAGATAGATAGATAGATAGATAGATAGATAGATAGATAGATAGATATAACAACAACATTGTACATTTTAAGAAGATACTTGCTTGATACCTAGGACGCTGGCAGCAACCCATATCAACCATCAGTGCCAATCAGTGATATTTGTGGTACATTTTTAAATGTTCAGTTGACTTGAGTTTCATTTTTAATGAATAAAAGAGTATAATAATGATGATGATGATGATGATAATGATGATAGTAGTGATAGTCCTTTGGGACTCGATAGTACAAGAATGACACATCCAGTCTGAACATGTGACTGACCCTGCGACAAACAGGAATGAATGAATGAATGAATATAAATAAATAAATAAATAAATAAATAAATATTAAATAAATGTAGTCCTCAAAGAACAAAGTTGCCCCCAGCAACTGGGCGTGGAGTCCACTCGGTGCCCTGTCAGAACAAAAGTCACCAGGAGACGTGCTGGCAAAGGAGAAACAGAGAAGAGGCAAAATTTGAAAGGCCCATTTGGAAAAACGCTCCTTTTTTCTTTCTCCTTTCCAAGGAGAAGTTTCTCTGCAAAGTTTGGCAGGGACCTGGCCACGCCCACCCGGCCATTCAGATGTCTGCGTCCTCCTGGCACCACTCTGACGGGTCACCCACCCAACTGCCCCCACCCGGCAGCATAGATGGCCAAACCCACCCAGCCACACCGAACTGGCACCGCTCAGATGGCCACACCCACCCAGCCGTGCCCAACTGGCACCATTCAGATGCCTGTGCCCATCTGGTGGCATTTAGATGGCCATGCCCGGCTGCAGGGAGTTGCCATATGACCCCCTCCTCTCCTCCTCCTCCTCCTCCTCCTGCAGGGTACACCCATCAAGTACGAAAGCAGCTCCTGCCAGTCGGCCATCAAACACAACGTCAAGTCCCTGATCACCGGGCCCAGCAAGCTCTCGCGAGGTATGCCGCCCATGGAGATGTTGCCCGAGAACATGAAAATGGGGGAGCGCGGAAAACACGAAGACCCGAAGGCTGGAGAGATGCGTTCTCGCCACACTTCGGTGGTCAGCTCGGGACCCTCCGTCCTGCGGTCCACACTCCACGAAGCTCCCAAGTCCCAAGTCAGTCCGGGGATCTACGAGGATGCCAACGCCAGGAGGACCCCGGTGGGCTATCAAAGCATGTCCAGAAGTTCGCCCATGATGAATCGGGCCGAAGGTAGGTGGCCTTTGCGGCTTCTGTGACGGTCAGCGGGACGAGGGACAAAATGGTTGACCAACTGACCTGCTCTGACTCTCAAAAATTCAGGAAGCCTTTTCATCAGTTATATTCCTATTTTTTTAGTCTTTCAGAATGGGTACCAATGGTTTCTCCCTGCATATTGTTAAACGGTTGGCCTTCAATTTACAAATATTTGTTTAGTGAACTTCCCTTCCTAAGCCAGATATTAGTTACGTGAGTCATGCTTATTTTTCACCACCTTTTTGTGACAGTTGTTAAACGAATACCTGCCTTTACTGTTGTTGGATCATTGGCATTGTCGAGCAAATCTGGAAGGAAGGGAGAGGGGGCAGGACGTAGAGGATGGAAGGGAAGAAAGGAAAGTGGGAAAAACATGAGAAGGGAGGGAGGGAGGGAAGACATAGAGGAAGGGAAGGAAGGAGAAGGGGAAAAGATGAGAAGGAAGGAGAAGAGAAGGAGGGAAGGAAGACAGAAAGAGGAAGGGAGAAGAAGGGGGGAGAGAGGGAGGGAAAGGAAGGAAGGAAAAGGAAAAGAAGGGAAGGGAGGGGAAGGGGGGGAGGACATAGAAAGAGGAAGAGAAGGTGGAAAAGATGAGAAGGGAGGGAGGAAGGTGGACATAGGAAGAGGAAGGAGAAGGGGAAAGATGAGAAGGAAGAAAAAGAAGGAGGGAAGGAAGACATAGAAAGAAGAAGGGAAGGAAAAGATGAGAAGGAAGGGGAAGGGAGGGAGGACATAGAGGAAGGGAAGGTGGAAAAGATGAGAAGGAAGGGAGGGAGGTGGACATAGGAAGAGGAAGAGAAGGAAGGAAAAGGGGAAAAGATGAGAAGGAGACGAGAAGGAGGGAAGGAAGGAAGACATAGAAAGAGGAAGGGAAGGAAAAGATGAGGGAGGAAGGGGGAGAGAGGGAGGGAAAGAGGAAGGAAGGAAAAGGAAAAGAGGGGAAGGGAGGGAGGACATAGAAAGAGGAAGGGAAGGTGGAAAAGATGAGAAGGGAGGAAGGAAGGTGGACATAGGAAGAGGAAGAGAAGGAAGGAAAAGGGGAAAAGATGAGAAGGAGATGAGAAGGAGGAAAGGAAGGAAGACATAGAAAGAGGAAGGGAAGGAAAAGATGAGGGAGGAAGTGGGGAGAGAGGGAGGGAAAGAGGAAGGAAGGAAAAGGAAAAGATGAGAAGGAAGGGGAGGGGAGGGAGGACATAGAAAGAGGAAGGGAAGGTGGAAAAGATGAGAAGGGAGGAAGGGAGGGAGGACATAGGAAGAGGAAGGGAAGGAAGGAAAAGGGAAAGATGAGAAGGCAGGCAGGAAGGAAGATGAGGGCATAACAAAACTGACAAGAGGGAAGTTCAAAAATAAAATAATGAAATAAAAATAAGAGTAAAGCAAAAATAAATACTAATTAAAAGTAATAAAGAAATAAAATATAATAATAATAAAAATAAAGTAATATATAATAATAAAATAAAATAAAGGAACAGATTAACAAGGAAACGAGAAAGAAACACGAAACTCGACGGGCAGCGCTCAGTGGGCCCCTGGGTTGTCTCCGGCCATCACTCGTCTTTTGTGTTTCCATATTTCAAATCCAGCCAGCCAGCCAACCTTTCTTCGGCGCTCACGGTCCAGCGGCCAAAGCGGGGTGCAGAAGCGGCTTGCGTTCCCACAACCGTCAGCCAACTCTTAACCCGGGTTTCTTTTGCAGGCAACCTTCCTTCGGGGAAGCCCTTGAATCACGAGAGGAAGTCTACTTTGACGCCGACGCAAAGGGAAAGCGTCCCGGCTAAATCTCCGGTCCCGGGCGTTGACCCCGTGGTCACTCACAGCCCCTTCGACCCCCACCACCGAGGGGCAGCCCCCGAGGTTTACAGGAGCCATCTCTCGCCTCACCTGGACCCGGCCATCCAGTTCCACAGAGCCCTGGATCCCAGTACGTACCATTTATTATTATTATTATTATTATTATTATTATTATTATTATTATTATTATTATTATTATTATTATTGCTGCTTTTCTATAGGTGGTCCTCGACTTACGACCGCAATTGAGTCACAGATTTCCATTGCTAAACGAGACGGTCGTTAAATCTTGCTCCATTTAACCATCTTTCTTGCCACCGTTGTTAAGCGAATCACCCCAGATGTTAAGTTAGAAGCACGGTCGTTAAATGAAACCGGCTTTCCCCTCCCCCTCCCCCCCCTCCCCTTGACTCTGCTCATCAGAAGATCGCAAAAGGGGATCGCACGACCCCCGGGACACTGCGACCGTCATATATGTGAGTCTGTTGCCAGGCATCCGAATGTAAATCCCTCGGCCGCGGGGATGCCGCAACGGTCGTTAAGTGTGAAAAATGGGTCCTGAGTTCCTTTATTTCCGTGCCCTTGTAACTTCAGAAGGTCACTCAATGAACGGTTGTAAGTCGAGGATTACCTATACAGAGTAAATGAGTTGGAAGCGGCCTTGGAGGCCTTCTAGTCAACACTAGAAGAGTGTTGGTGGCGCTCTAAAAGAGCCTGGTGGTGCAGTGGACTAAAGTGCTGTTAAGTAGCACTTAGCTGCCAGCTGCCTGCAATTACTGCGAGTTCGAATCTCACCAGGCTCAAGGTTGACTCAACCTTCCATCCTTCTGAGGTAGTCAAATGAGGACCTGGATTGTGGGGGCAATAAGCTGACTTCGTATAAAAAAAACACCACTTAGGGGGGGCCGAAAGCCCTACTAAGCAGGTACATACATAAAAGTATGAAGGCTGTTGCTTAACGCATTGTAAACTGCCCTGAGTCTCCGGACAAGGGCGGTATATAAATCGAACCAATAAATAAATAAATAAATAAATAAAATAAAAAAGTAGAAAGGGAAATAGGAAGGAAGGGAGGAAAAAAGGGAGGGAAGAAAGAAGGAAGGAAGGAAGGAGAAAAAGAGGGAGGGAGGGTGGAAGGAAGGAGAGAGGGAAGGAAAGAAGGAAGGAAGGATAGAATGGGGGAGGGAGGAAGGAAAGAATGGGAAAGGGGGGAAGGAAAGACAGAATCGGGGAAGGAGGGACGGAGGGGGGAGGAGGAAGAGAAAGGAGAGAGGGAGGGAGGAAGGAGCCTTGGTGGCGCAGCCGATTAAAGTGGTGTTAAAGTGACACCAGCTGCTTGCAATGACTGCGAGTTCGAATCTCACCAGGCTCAAGATGGACTCAGCCTTCCATCCTTCCGAGGCAGATAAAATGAGGACCCGGATTGGGGGGGCAATAAGCTGACTTTGTATAAAAAAGAACATCGCTTGGGGGGAGGGGCGAAAACCCTACTAAGCAGGTATGTACAAAAGTATGAAGGCTGTTGCTTAACGCATTGCAAGCCGCCCTGAGTCTCCGGAGAAGGGCGGCATATAAATCAAACCAATAAATAAATAAATAATAATAATAAATAACACCCCACCCACCCCCGCTCAAATAGGAAGACCAGGAAAAATCCCCCTGTCAATTACATGTGAATAAGGTTGAATAAGTCCCTTTTCTCATGCCGTTATCGCTACAAAGGGTCACTAAATGAACGGTTGCAAGTCGAGGAATACCTGTAATATAAGAAATACTGCTTTTTGTCTCTTACCTAGTCCCTGGTTCCCCCCCACTTAATCTATTCTGCTCTTCCTCGCCCAGCGACCGCCTACATGTTCCAGCGGCAGCTCTCCCCCACGCCGGGCTACCCCAGCCAATACCAGCTTTACGCCATGGAGAACACACGGCAGACCATCCTCAACGACTACATCACGTCGCAGCAGATGCAGGTCAACTTGCGGCCGGATCTTGCGCGAGGACTGTCCCCACGAGAACAGACTTTGGCGCTTCCCTACACAGGGGCCAGAGGTAGGTTTCCTTGGCTCAGGAGCAGCCTTCTGCAAAAACCAGGTTAATATAGAACAGGAGTGTCGAACCCAAGGCCCGGGGACCGGATTCGGAACGTGGGATGCTTAGATCTCACACGGCCCTCCCGAGCTCCATTTTTGCTGGGAGAGGGTTGCAGGAGGCCGGTCCCAGCCGAAAATGGAGATTTCCCTGTCACAGCACTCATGCCGCTGCCATTCCAACAGATGCCCTGATTAAATCATGAGCCTCGAGCCAAGTTTCAAAAGAAATCCAGGTATTTATTAGGAGCTTCATGTTGGCGCGTTCCAAGTGAAGCCAACTCTGACCCCATGTCATTTACCACCCAAACTTGACCCTGGTTCCCCCCTCCCCCCAGGGTGTGTCATCAGTCACATTCGCTAACGGAGCAATTTTGCAGGTTGTAGTGATCACTCCCTTCTGGTCGCTATGGGTAACCCTCCGAGACAGCCTTGAGAGAGAGATGTCTGAAATGTGCTTTTGTTTTTGGCTGCCGTGCTTCTTCGCCGTTTTCCCATCCCCCTCGCTTATTGCAACTCCAGAGCAGGCCAGGGATGCTTTGCGAGTTGACAGCCACAGACGCCCCCGACATGAGTGATGTCAAGTTGGCCACACCCAACCCGGCTCCCTGAGGTCAAACACAACCCTGCTGCGGCCCTCAATGAAATCAAGTTTGACACCCTTGATCTAGAACCGTTTTCGTAGGGCCCTTCCTGGAATTCGGAGGTTGTAGAAAAAATGCTTTCAAAAGCCTCTGACGATCCCAGCTGAGTTGCCTGATCAGCAGAGGCTTTTTTTTCCTTTTAAAAACATTTTTTCTATAAATTTGTAGGAAAAAATTCTTTTAAAAGCCTCTGACGATCCCAGCTGAGTTGCCTGATCGTCAGAAGCATTTAAAAGAAAAAAAGTCTCTGCCGATCAGGCAACTCAGCTGGGATCGTCAGAGCCTTTTGAAAGCATTTTTTTTACAACCTCTTCGCCGAAGAGGTTGTAGAAAAAATGGTTTTAAAAGTAAAAAAAAAATAAATAAATTGGTCACGCCCACCCAGTCACATTATCCCCACCCCAAGCCACGCTCACAGAACCGGTAGTAACAAATTTTAGATTTCACCACTGATCAGAGGGTCACCTCGAAGTGTTATTGGCTGGACCACTGACCGTCAGCTGTTTACAGGTGCTCCTTGATTTACGGCCACAATTGAGTCCAAAATGTCCATTGCCAAGTAAGGCAGTGAACAATCTGTTTTGTGCCCAAAACCAACTCAGGTAGTCCTCGACATGACCCCAATTGAGCTCAATATTTCCATTGCTAAGCGAGTCAGTGACCAATCTGTTTTGTGACCATCAAAACACACAGGTAGTCCTAGACTTACAAGCAGTTGAGCCCAAAATTTCCATTGCCAAGCAAGGCAGTGACCGATCGGTTTGAGGCCATCATCATAACCTTTGTCGGAACCTCAAATCTGGGTCATCAGTCCCCTTTTTTGTGTCGGTCGTAACTTGGAACGGTCACTAAGCAAGCCCTTTTTACTTTTCTTTTGGTCTTAATCCGTGTTGGCCTTCATTCCTTCCTCTTTCGACAAGGAATCATCGACCTGAACAGCATGGCACCCACCATCTTGGTGCCCCACCCCGGGGGGCCAAGCACGCCCCCGATGGAGAGGATTACCTACATTCCTGGCACTCAGCTGGCGTTCCCCACCAGGCCTTACAACCCGCCCTCCATGTCTCCAGGTAAGGGCCAGAACAATGGACGTGCTGGGTTCAGGTCCAACACAGCTGAGGGGATTTGAGAGGGCAGAGTGGGGGGGGGGCAGATCCCCATTTCTGCTTCAGAGCAAAAGCTGGGCACATCTGCACGGGGCATCCCAGGATGAAATGCTTCATCGGATTTCACCTTGGCTGCCAATTGGATGGATTGATGGATGGATGGATGGATGGATGAGAAAGGGTGGAAGAGGGAGGAGAGAGAGAGGAGAAAGATGATAGGTAGGTGGATGGATGGATATAGATAGAGGAAAGAGAGATGACGGACGGATGGACGGACGGATGGACGGACGGATGGACGGACGGATGGACGGACGGATGGACAGACAGATGACATATTGATTGATGGATCTATAGATAGATAGAGATAGATGTGAGAGAGAGAGATGATGGATGGACGGACAGACAGACAGATAGACTGATAGATGAGACAGGGTGGAAGAGGAAGGAGAGAGAGGTGAGAGAGATGATGGATGGATGGATTGATGGATATATAGATAAATAGAGATAGATGAGAGAGGATGGATGGATGGACAGACAGACAGATAGATAGATAGATAGATGAGAGAGTGGAAGAGGGAGCAGGGAGAGGAGAGAGAGATGGTGGATGGATGGATGGATGGATATATAAATAAACAGATGAGAAAGAGAGGATGGATGGATGGATGGATGGATATATAGATAGATATAGATAGATGAGAGAGAGAGATGATGAACAGACAGATGGATAGATAGATAGATGAGAAGGGGTGGAAGAGGGAGGAGAGAGAGATGATAGATGATAGATAGATAGATAGATAGATAGATAGATAGATAGATAGATAGATAGATAGATAGATAGATAAGAGAGGATGGAAGAGGGAGGAGAGAGATGATGGATGGGATGGATGGATATATAGATAGATATAGATAGATGAGAGAGATGATGAACAGACAGACAGACGGAAGATAGATAGATGAGAAGGGGTGGAAGAGGGAGGAGAGAGAGAGGAGAGATGATAGATAGATAGATGAGAGAGAGAGAGAGAGAGAGAGAGAGAGAGAGAGAGAGAGATGGTTGTGGATGGATGGATGGATAGAGATACATAGCGATAGATAGATGATGGATAGATGATAGATTGATAGACAGACAGACAGACAGATAGATAGATATAGGTTTGTGTGTGAATGTATGTATGTATGTACCCTGTTTTGGGAGTGAAATGCTACTGGTTCAAGCCGATTCACCCAAACCGGTAGTAAGAAATGTAAAAAGAAAAAAGAAAGTTCCGACGATCAGGTGAGCGAAGCTTTTTTTTATTGCTTTTTTAGCATTTTTTTACTATCGGTTCAGGCGAATAGGTTGTAAAAAATGCTTTACAAAAGTAAAAAAAGGGGGAGGGGGCTCCTACAATCAAAGCTGTGCCGCGCAATCGTCAAGAGTCTCTTATTTTATTTTATTTTTTTTACTTTTTTTAAAGCATTTTTTAACTACCTATTCGCCCGAACCGGTAATAAAAAATGCTTTTAAAAAGTTTTTTAAAGGGTTCCCAAGATCGTGCGCCACAACTGATCACTCCCCACCGCGCTGTTCTACTTACCTTTTCAAGCCTCCTTTTGCTGTGCGCTCTGCGTGGGTGCATGCAGCTCGTGTTTGGCACGCACTGGGCATGCACACGCACAGAATACATTTTGCGTGCAGCACGCATGCACGACCAACGAATCGGTAATAAACCAGTTCAGATTTCACCACTGCCCTGGTTCCCCCAAAAATAAGACCTCCCCGAAAATATTTAAACAGATGCGCCCTGCCATTTCCTCTGGTTAGGTATTCTGTCCACGCCACACAAACAGACACACACTCAAACAGTCGGGGGTTAAATAAACTGGCAGGCAACCAATTAGTCCGATAAGACGCTTGGCAGCAATCCCAGCAGATGCTTGCCAAGACCTTTATCAACTTAGCAGAAAATACACATCACAATTGTCCAGAAATAATAGCTGAAGCCGAAATGCAGGAATAAATCTGAAGACTCCAAGGGATTTACTAGTTTTGTCCGTCACAGAGTCTCAATGCTTAACTCACCCCCTTTTAGAGCCTGTGGGGTGTGGTCCAGTGAGTCAGCTAATCACGGGCACGCCTTTTCTTCTTCTGCGCATGCCTGTCTCTGCGATGCTGGCGAGGGTCCAGCCAAAACTCATTACCCTCATCACTGTCCACCTGTGGCTGCGGGGACGAGCTTGGCTCTGGGCCTATCTCTTGCCCTTCGGTGTCCTCCGGAGGCATTGCCAGAGAGGAGGGTCCTGGAGAAGGAGGCCTTGCCAACTCCTCTCCCTCACTCTCAGAGTCCTCTCCTGATGACACAGGCTCAGGCAACGGAGCCACAACATTAGGGTTAGGGAGACAGAGCTGGAAATCAGGTAAGATGGCAAGAGGAGCCCCGTCTTGCTCCACGCGCCCCAAAATAATAAGACCTCCCCGAAAATAAGGCCGAGCGTTTATTTTGGGGTTCAAAAAAAAACATAGACAGGGTCTTATTTTCAGGGAAACACGATATGTACAGGTAGTCCTCGATTTACAACAGCTCGTTTAGTGACCATTCAAAGTTATCTCCCTGAAAAAGTGACTTACGACCATTTCCCACACTTACGACTGTTTCAGCATCTCCATGGTCGCGTGATTTACATTCAGATACTTGACAGCTGACTCGCATTTATGACGGTTGCCGTGTCCCAGGGTCACGTGATCGCCTTTTGCGACCTTCTGACAAGCACAGTCAGTTTGGGCTCAATTATGGTCTTAAGTTGAGGACTGCCTGTCTTATAGTTAGCCCTCTCCTTACGACCGATCGCTTAGCAGCTGTTTGAAGTTGCAATAGACCCCCCCAAAAATGTAGAGGTGTTCCTTGACTTAACAATCATTCTTTCTGTGACCGTTCAAAGATACAACGGCAGTGAAAAAAAGTAAATTGTGACCATTGTTCACACTTAACGACCATTGCAGCATCTCCATGGTCACATGATCAAAATTCGGTCAAGTTTGTCAACTGACTCATATTTACGACGGTTGCAAGGTCCCAGAATCGGGTGAGCCCCTTTTGTGCCCTTCTAACGAGCAAACTCAAGGAGGAAGTCAGATTCACTTAACAACTGGGTTACTAACTTAACAATTGAAGTGTTTCACTTAACAACCATTTGCAAGCAAGGTCGTAAAACAGGGCAAAGCTAACTTAACAACTGTCTCGCTTAGCGAAAGAAGTTTTGAGCTCCTTTTTGGTCATAAGTGGAGGACCGCCTGCAATCTATCTGTTCCGTTTCTCTAAAGCCCTATCTCTTCTCTTTTGCTCCTCAGGACACCCATCTCACCTACCGGCCTCCGTAGTCGCCAGTGCAGAGAGGGAGAGGGAGAGGGAGAAAGAACGAGAGCGTGAACGAGAACGAGAGCGGGAGAGAATCTCGTCCACTCCCACGGATCTCTACCTTCGCCCAGGTGAGTTCCGGTTGCCTCTTCATGCTCCATCACCTCCTTTAAGGTAGAATAGAATTTCTTTTATCGGCCCAGTGTGACACAAGGAACTTGTCTCCGATGCAGAAGCTCTCACTGTGCGTATAAGCAAGAAGCGATAAACCATGATCGTAATCATAAAATTGAATCATCATAAATCAAAATTAGAATTCTTTATCGGCCAAGTGTGATTGGACACACAAGGAATTTGTCTCCAGTGCATAAGCTTTTGTCCTAATTAAATCAAGCCAAGCTTCAAAAGAAATCCAGTTAATTATTATTAGGAGCCTCATGTCGGCATGGTCCAAGTGAAGCCAACTCTGACCTCACTTAATTCTCACCCGGGCTACCCTTGTTTTCCATCTGGTGACTCAGTTTCCCCACATTTTCCCAAGGCACCGAGCCGCCAGGGAAAGGAGGCAGCCACGGCTACGTCCGCTCCCCGTCACCCTCCGTCCGGAGCCAGGACTCCATTCTCCAGCAACGGCCCAGCATCTTTCAGGGCTCCAACGGGACCAGCGTCATCAGCCCGCTGGATCCGGCCGCCCAGCTGCGCATCATGTACGTCTCCTTTTGCGTTCTCGGCTTTCCGCCTGGGTCGCGGGTGGTTTTCCTCGCCAGCGGAAGCGTCTCTAAGATCTGATGGGGCTGGGAACGGGATGGGAAGAGATTGGGGAAGGGCTGCAGGTTGTTCCTCGACCTACGACGCTAATAGAGCCTGACCATTTAGAGTTGAATGTCGCCACGGTCTTAAATTAGGAGTGTCACCTGATCTTTTTCCAGCGGTCGTACAGTGGAAGGTGTGGTTGTTAAGCAAAGCCATGGTGTGCTATGGGGCTGTTTGGTAACTTCCAGTTTTCTGCAGAACCGCTCCCTTCTCCTTTTTTTCCCTTCCTTTTTGTTTTCTGTCCTTCCTCCCTCCTTTCCTCCCTTTTCTATTCCTTTTCCTTCTCTCTTTTTCCTTCCTTTCTTTCTTCCTCCATCCCTTTTTTCCTTTTTCTTCCATTTCCTTCCTTTCTTCCTCCCTCTTTTTCTCCTTCCTTCCTTCCCTCCATCCCTTTCACTTATTTTCCTTCCTTCCCTTCCTCTACCCTTCCTTCCCTCCCTCCCTTTTTTTCCTCCTTCCTTTGTTCCTTCCCTTCCTCTTTTTCTCCCTCCCTCCCTATTTTCCTTTCTCTTCCATTTCCTTCCTTTCTCTCCTTCCTTCCTTCCCTCCCTCCCTTTCACTTATTCTCCTTCCTTCCTTCCCTTCCTCTGCCCTTCTTTCCTTCTTCTCTCCCTCCCTTTTTTTCTCCTTCCTTTGTTCCCTCCCTCTTTTTCTCCTTCCTTCCTTCCTTCCCTACTGCTCTCCCTCTCTTGGCAACTCACAACCCTTGGATTTAAAGCCAAGGACCCCCGTGGACAAGTTCCCTCTTAGATTTAAACTCAATCCACCTGGGGCCTTTTCCCCAGAACGGACCTGATGGATGTCTCATCGGAGCTGCTCAAGCCCCCCACCTCCACCCCCGGCCTCTGCCTCAACCTCCTCCTTCGCGGTTGCAGAAACACAAAACACCTCGGACAATATATGTAATCCTGGAAAACGTGCTCTCCTCCCTGCTTTCTCTTTTTTTTTCCCCTCCCCTCTCTCAATCCTCCTTTCTTTCACCCAACAGGCAGTTGCCCCCCGGCGCTCCCTCCATCACCCAAGGCCTGCCATCCTCCCGCTACAGCACCGCCGCCGATGCATTGGCCGCCCTGGTGGACGCAGCGGCCTCCGCCCCGCAGATGGAAGTGGCCAAATCCAAGGAGGGAAAGCATGACGGCGGCGGCCGGATAGAGGAGAACCCGGGGCGCAGGTCCTCGGTGGTCAGCGAGCAGCCGCCACCTCCGCCGCCGATGGAGCAGAAGGCGCTGGATGGAGAGAAGAGGGGAGGTTCAGGTCCTTACGCCTCCTCGGCTTCGGTGACTTTCTCCACCAGCAAATCCCAGAACCTGCCGTCAACGGCCGTCTACTCCGAGGCCGGGAAAGACAAAGGGCCCCCCTCCATCTCGAAGTACGAGGAGGAACTCCGCACGCGGGGCAAGACCACCATCACCGCCGCCAATTTTATCGACGTGATCATCACGCGGCAGATCGCCTCCGACAAGGATGCCCGCGATCGCGGCTCCCAGAGCTCAGATTCGTCCGGCAGCTGTAAGTCGCTTTCCCTCATCTGGCTGGGTGTTTTATTATTATTATTATTATTATTATTATTATTATTATTATTATTATTATTATTATTATTATTATTATTTATTCTACTTGGGTGGTCAGTGGGACAATTAGGGGATGGAGTACAGGGAGTCCTCGACTTATGATGGTTCATTTAGTGACTGAAGTCCTAAATGAACTTCACTGAATAAAGTGAATTAGGACCGTTTTCCACACTTACGACCGCTCCAGAATCAGTCACGTGATCAAAAGTTCAGACATTGGGGAACTGACTCATCTTTATGCCGGTCGCAGTGTCCCAGGGTCACACGATCCCTTTTTTTATGTTTTATTTTTTATTATTTCAACTTATATACCGCCCTTCTCCCCAGGGGGACTCAGGGCGGTGAACAGCCAAATTAAAACACATATAGTACAAAAGTTAAAAAATTAAAATAAATTAAATCATCGGCGTTTCACTTTAAAATCTCAAATCTACAAATTAAAAATACCCAATTTAAAACCCAAAATCATAAGATCAAGAATTTAAAAACCCCATTAAAACCAAATTAAACTAGGCCGGCTTGTTGAAATAAGCGCCGAGTGACCTCCTAACTAGCAATTCTGGGAGTTGAAGTCTTAAATCAGCCAGGCTGGGGAATTGTGGGAGTTGAAGTCCATCCGTTTTAAAGTAGATTGGCTAAGAATTCTGGGAGTCGAAATCTGTACTGGTTAAAAATTCCTAAAGTTGAGAAACCAAATTCCTACAGTTGAAACCTACCAGGTTAGGAAAAGGACAGGGTCTATTCCGGAATAAGATTGTCAACAGCAGTGGGGTGCACAAATTTTTACCCCCAGTTTGCCCCCCGCGCGCATGCTCCAGGCCTCAAAAACAGAGGAGGGTTTCAGCAGGTTCTGACTAGTTCTGGAGAACCAGTAACGGAAGTTTTGAGTACTTTGGAGAACCGGTAGTAAAAATTCTGACCGGTCCAGCCCCCATCTATTTTCTGCCTCCCAGGTCCCAGCTGATTAGGAGGAAATGGGGATTTTGCAGTAACCTTCCCCTGGAGTGGGGTGGGAATGGAGATTTTACAGTATCTTCCCTTGCCACGCCCACCAAGCCACGCCACGCCCACTAAGCCACACCCACAGAACCGGTAGTAAAAAATGTTTGAAACCCACCACTGCTCGAAAACGTAGCTAAATAGGACAGCATTACGCCGGGGCGTGGGCCCAGCTGCAGTCGCCGCTACCAGTTTGTTCGAACTGGTACGAACTGACTGAATGCCACCTCTGATTGTCAAATCCTGCAGAGTTTCCTGGACTGAGAAGCAGCATAAACCCCCCTTCTAAATCTCCCTCGTCTTTCTCTCCTCTTCCTCCTCCCCAGTATCCTCGTCTTCGCACCGCTACGAGCCTTCGAGAGACGCGATTGAGGTGATCAGCCCCGCCAACTCGCCTGTTCCTGCTCAGGAGAAGATGCCCCCTTACCAGCAGGAGCCCCCCAAAATGAACCAAGGAGAAAGTAAGTTTTCCCAGGAGGGAGAATTTAGCTTTTTTTCCCCCCCCCTTTCCCTTCCCTACTTGCAAAATTGAGCTGCCCAGATTTAGAACCTAGAAATCCCAGGGCTGTAGGGGACCTCAGAGGTCTTCTACTCCAACTCTCTGCTTAAGACAGGAAATTTTGATACCATCCCAGATAAATGATGGTCCGGTGAATTTCTCTTCAGATTTGAAACCAAGCTACAGTCGTGGCCAAAATTGTGGAAACCTTTTGGGGGAAACGTGTCTTTTCCAAAACTAGCTAATAACACCACTTTTTTTGGAGTAGTACCCTAAAATATATATATATCAATGGAAAGATAATTTAATCAAGAATGTAATGCAATAACTTTTAGGAAGGATTTGCTATGAGAATAGCAGTTACAGTAGAAAAAAGAAAAGTGAAACACGTAGAAAAAATAAGATATACAAAAATGATCCCCATGTCAGTTAATCCTTAGTTGGGTAACCAGCATGAATGATGGCCTTGGTCTTCCCAAGTCTTTGAGTTCTGCAGCTGTTCTCATGTGAAACCAAGATGGAATGATGGCTTCTATTAACTGGATTTTATTGCTGGGTCGCTTCTGACTAACAAGGTTTCTTTAGTCGGCTCCCTAGATTTTCAATTGGGTGAAGGTCTGGGCTAGTTCCCAGGCCATTCCAGCAGTGGAATAGCTTGAAACTCCAAAAAAAAAAATCAAAAAAAGTGGTGTTATTTGCCATCAAACCTCAAAAAATACACTTTCCTAAAAAGGTTTCCACAATCTTGGACACGGCTGTAGTTCCAAGAATTGTCATCTGCCTGGTTCAGGGGTGGTGATCAGTCTGGAGAAGAACAACCTATGTGGATAGTCCTCAACTTAACCCTTCGTTTAACACAGGAGTGTCAAACTGAAGGCCTGCGGGCCGGATCCGGCCCATGGGTATTGTGGCCCGTCAGCGGCCCTCCAAGGTCAAACACAACCCTGATACGGCCCTCAATGAGATCAGGTTTGACACTCCTGACTAGGTGGCTCAGTGGCTAAGATGCTGAGTTTGTCAATCAGAAAGGTTGGCAGTTCGGCGGTTCGAATCCCTAGTACAGGTCTCTTTCATGAGCAGGGGGTTGGACTGGATGCCCTCCAAGGTCCCTTCCAACTCTGTGACTGTTCCTCCTGGTTTAACAAATCTCTCTCCCCTTCCCTTTGGGCCATGCAGGAGACTGCGGCCGCCAGTACGAGGGATCCAGCCATCCTTACAGACCCGCGCAGGATTCGCCCTCGCCACAGCAACCGTCGTCCCAGCAGCCCCCGGCACCCCCAGCACCACAGACGGCCCCTCCGCCTGTCCAGACTCACCGTGTGATCACCTTGGCCGACCACATCTGTGTAAGTTTACACTTTGGAGCGTCCATTTTTGAGGGGTAGATAGAGAGATAGATATAGAAATAGATAGATAGAAGAAAGAAAGAAAGAAAGAAAGAAAGAAAGAAAGAAAGAAAGAAAGAAAGAAAGAAAGAAAGAAAGAAAGAAAGAAAGAAGTAGATAGGTAGGTATGTGGGTGGGTGGGTGGATGGATAGATAGAAATAGAAAGATGGATGGATGGATGGATAGAGGTAGATAGATAGATAGATAGATAGATAGATAGATAGATAGATAGATAGATAGATAGATAGATAGATGAAAGAAAGAAATAGGTAGGTAGATGGGTGGATGGATAGAAATAGAAAGAAAGAAGGATGGATGGATGGATAGAGATAGGTAAGTAGGTAGGTAGGTAGGTAGGTAGGTAGATAGATAGATAGATAGATAGATAGATAGATAGATAGATAGATAGATAGATAGATAGATGAAAGAAAGAAAGAGAAAGGAAAAGAAAGAAAGAAAGAAAGAAAGAAAGAAAGAAAGAAGTAGGTAGGTAGGAAGGTAAGTAGGTGGATGGATGGATGGATGGATGGATGGATAGAAATAGATAGAAAGAAGGATGGATGGATGGAGAGAGAGAGATGGATGATAGGGAAACAGACAGAAAATAGATTGATGGACAGATGGACGGACAGACAGATGATAGATTAGATAGATAGGTAGGTAGGTAGGTAGACACAGACAGACAGACAGACAGAGATGATAAGACAGACACATAGACAGATAGATAGATAATAGATAAGGTAGGTAGGTGGATGGATGCATGGATAGATAGATGTAGATATAGGGACAGATTAGATGGCTGGTAGGCAGCGGGAGAAAGAGACAGATGATAGATAGACAATAGTTAGAAAGATAGATACAGTAGGTTAGCAGGTATGTAAATAGAAAAGAGATAGATAAGACAGGTATATAGAAGACAGATTAGGTTGGTAGGTGGTGATAGATAGATAGAAGATAGATAGATAGATAGATAGATAGATAGATAGATAGATAGATAGATAGATAGATAGATAGATAGATAGATAAGCAATAGAAGGGAATATTTGTTGCTCAGGATTGAACTGTGGCATCCCTGTTGCTCTATGGTTTCCTTGGAGACATTTCAGGACCCTACTAGGTAACACCATCAGTGCTAGAAGGGAGGTGGCGTTGCTCACCGCTTATAAACAGGGGGTTTGCCCTGTCAGTGTTGGGGGGGTGGTTGTTTTCTCCTTGGTGGTTCCTTAGTGAGGATTACTGTTCATGTCCCAGGTTGAGCAGTAAACAGAGACCAAATCCCCCTCCCTTCCAGCACTGATGATGTTCCCTAGTCCGGTCACGAAACGCCTACCAGGAAGCCGCCAAGCTCAGAGAGCAGCAAGGACTCCCCGCTGTTTGACCCTGAGCTACGAATCTTCCCTCTTGTTTGAGAGCCTAAAATAATAATTTAAAAAAATTCCTCTTGTGCGTTTCCTGCTTTGCCTCTCGATTCTTGCTGGAGCTTTGAAAAGGAAAGCAGGCTAACAGGTGATATTTTCCCCTCCACCATCTCTTTTTATTGGGATCTGCTCCTTCCTGGCCCAGCAAATCATCACGCAGGATTTTGCCCGCAGCCAGGCGTCCAACCAGCCTTCCCTTCCGACTCCCACCAGCACATTCCAGACCTCGGCTCTGACCTCCGTCACCACCACAAACCGGGCCAAGGCTTCGAACCGCTACAGCCCTGAGATCCAGGTGCAAGCCGCCCCCCACCAGCGCCCGGGGTCCCGGATGTCCCCCGAAAACATCTCTGAGAAAAGCAGGGGCAGGTAACCTCCCTCTTCTCTTCTCTTCCCTTCCCTTCTTTTCTCTTCTCTCGTCTTTCGGTTCTTGGTTCTCTTCTTCCGTTCCTTTCCTCCTTCTTTTGTTCTTTCTCTCAGTGTTGTGTTTCCTATTCTCTTCTTTCTTTTTTTCCTTCCTTCCTTCCTTCGTTCCTTTCACCCTTGGACCTGTCTCTCTCTCCTCTCTCCCTTCCTCGTGTCTCTTCTTTTTAATGTCCTGTCATCTTTCTGGTTGTGATTCCCTCCCTCCCTCCTTCCTTCCTTTCTTCCTTCCTTCCTTCCTTCCTTCCCTCCCTCCCACCTTCCTTCCTTCCTTGTTATTTTCATTCTTCCCTCTTCCCTCCCTCTATTCTTTCCTTCTTCCGTTCCTTCCTATTTTCTTTCCTATCTTCTTATTTTCCTTCCTTCTTTATTTCCCTACCCTCCCTCCCTCTCTCCCTTTTTCTCCTTCCTTTCTCCCTCCATCCCTCTTTTTCTCCCTCCTTCCTTCCTTCCACCCTTTGACGTGTCTCTCTTTCCTCTCTCTCTCCCTCGTGTCTCTTCTTTTTAATGTCCTGTCATCTTTCTGATTGTGATTCCCTCCCTCCCTCCTTCCTTCCTTCCTCGTTATTTTCATTCTTCCCTCTTCCCTCCCTGTATTCCTTCCTATTTTCTTTCCTATCTTCTTATTTTCTTCCTTCTTTATTTCCCTACTCTTCCTCCCTCCCTCCCTTTTTCTCCTTCCTTTCTCCCTCCATTCCTCTTTTTCTCCTTCCTTCCTTCTTTCCTCCCTCCCTTTTTTCCTCCCTCCATTCGTTTTTCCCTTTCTACTTCTTTATTTTCCTTCCTTCCTTCCTTCCTTCCTCCCTCCCTCCCTCCTTCCATCCCTCCCTTTTTAGAATTTAGGGCAGGGGTGTCAATCACAAGGCCCACAGGTGATGTGGGTCAGATCATCCGGCCCATGATGTGGTCGGATCCAACCCACGGGGCCATCATGGGAAATGTGATGGGGGCCGGTCCGCGTGGCTTCGGCCCTATCTACCCAGCAGTTTGGGGAGTGGCGTCAAGATGGTCACACCACCCAGTTGGCCACACACCCCCAGTCGTCCCCCCCTCCAAGATCAACCACACCCCTGATGCGGCCCTCAGTTAAATTGACTTTGATGCCCCTGATTTAGGGCCACACTTTCCTCCTGACCCTCTGTCTGCCCACCTTCTTGTGGGCTTTTCCTCCTCAAAGCCGCCCTTCCACTTCTCCTCCCAGCCATTTAAAGACCCTTTTAGAGTCGGATTAGAGACCACCTACCTTATTAAAAGGGACACGGTGGCTCAGTGGTTGGGACCCTGAGCTTGTCAATCGAAAGGCAGTTCAGCAGTTCGAATCCCTAGTGCCACGTCACGGGGTGAGCTCCCGTGACTTGTCCCAGCTTCTGCCAACCTAGCAGTTCGAAAGCAGGTAAAAAATGCAAGTAGAAAAATAGGGACCATTTTTCACGGGAAGGGAACAGCCTTCCATGCGCCTTTGGCATTGAGTCATGCCGGCCACATGACCACGTAGACATTTTCGGACAGCGCTGGCTCTTCGGCTTTGAAACAGAGATGAGCACCGCCCCCTAGAGTCAGGAACGACTAGCACATATGTGCGAGGGGAACCTTTACCTTTACCTTACCTTACCATTTCTTGTTTGGTTCCTCTGTGTTTCAATTCTGGGGGTTTTTTCCTCCGTCTCTGGTCCTATCCATTTTAAGAGAGATTATTATCTGTGTAATAATCCTAACCTCTTAGTGAATTTCTTGGAAATAGAAGTTAACAAAATGCAACGACCAAGCTAATCCGTTGTGAATTTTGGCTAGTAAAATCAGGTGCCAGAATGTCAGCGGTAAGATCTTCTGCAGTGGTGGGTTGTTCCCGGTTCGCACCAGTTCACAAGAACCGGTAGTAAAAATTTGTAGTAGTTCGGAGAACCAATAATAACCTTGGCTGGCCACGCCCCCGAACCGATTCCCAGCCTGGTCGCCGCTCACTTACCCCGTCCACAGAGGCTATTTTTTTTTAAACTTTTAAAAGCAACTTTTAAAAACTTTTAAAAACCTCAGCCGAAGAGGTTGTAGGAAAAAAAATGCCTTTAAAAGCCTCTGGCGATCCCAGCTGAGTTGCCTGATCACCAGAGGCTTCTAAAAGCATTTTTTTCTGCAACCTCTTAAGATTGTAGAAAAAATGCTTTTAAAAGTTTAAAAAAAAAAAAGTTGGCCACGCCCACCCTGTCACATTATCCCCAATCAAGCCACGCCCACAAAATAAGCCACGCCCACAGAACCGGTAGTAAAAAAAATTTAGAACCCACCCCTGATCTTCTCCCTGCCTCAGTTTACTTCTATAATTCTATTTGCTGATAAACAATGTACCGTATTTTTGGGACTATAAGACACGCCTAAATTTAAAAGAGGAAAACAACACCAAAATTTTTTTGGCCTCCGCGCACTCCTTTTTTGGGCCTTTTTTTGGCCCATTTTCTAGACTTTTTCAGCCCATTTTCAAGGCCTTTTTTGACCTGTTTTCTACAGCCCATTTTCAAGGCCTTTTTTAACTTGTTTTTGAGGCTTTTTGGGCCCATTTTCTAGGCTTTTTTCAGCCCATTTTCAAGGCCTGTTTTTCCCTGTTTTTGATGCTTTTTTCAGCCTGTTTTCTAGGCTTTTTTCAGCCCATTTTCAAGGCCTGTTTTGACCTGTTTTTGAGGCTTTTTTGGCCCATTTTCTAGGCTTTTTTCAGCCCATTTTCAAGGCCTTTTTTGACCTGTTTTTGATGCTTTTTTCAGCCTGTTTTCTAGGCTTTTTTCAGCCCCATTTTCAAGGCCTTTTTGCCCTGTTTTTGAGGCTCTTTTCGGCCCGTTTTCTAGGCTTTTTTTCAGAAAAAATGAGCCGAAAAAAGCCTCGAAAACAGGGCAAAAAGGGCTTGAAAAGGGCCCAAAAACGGGTTGTGCAGAGGCCAAAAAACGGCTGGCGGATGAGTGGCCTTCAGCAGTATTCGGTCTATAAGACACATAGACATTTTCACCCCCTTTGGGAAGACAAAAAAATGAGTCTGAAAAATACAGTATTTCATGGTAGAATCCTTAACCTTTACTTTTAGTTTAACTGATTGTTTTCATTTTGGTGGGACCAGGAAATTCCATGTTCTAAGTAAAATGTGGTTTGTTTTTTTCTTGCTTGGTGACCCCCCACCCCTCACCCCCCCAGGCTTGGAAAGTCCCCTGAGAGAAGCCACATTTCCTCGGAGTCGTACGAGCCGATCTCTCCGCCGCAGGCGCCAGCGGCCCACGAGAAACAAGACAACTTCCTGCTTCTCTCGCAAAGACCGGAGCCTTCGGAACCGAGGTAACTGGGGTTTGTGGGTCACATTAACCAGTGGAACTACTTGCCTCCAGAAATCGTGAGTGCTTCGATACTGGAAGCTTTTTTAACAAGAGACTGGACAGCCGCTGGAGGTTAGACGAGAAGACCTTGGAGGTTCCTTCCAAGTCTGTAATTCCCTTAAATGTGGAGACTCTAGAAAGAGTGCAGAGAAGAGCAACGAAGATGAAGAAGGGACTGGAGGCTCAAACATACGAAGAACGGTTGCAGGAACTGGGTATGTCTAGTTTAATGAAAGGAAGGACTAGGAGAGACATGATAGCATCTTCCAATATCTCAGGGGCTGCCCCAAAGAAGAGAAAGTCAAGCTATTCTCCAAAGCATCTGAAGGCAGGACAAGAAGCAACGGATGGAAACGAATCAAGGAGGGAAGCAATCTGGAACTAAGGAGAAATTTCCTGACAGTGAGAACAATTAATCAGTGGAACAACCTGCCTCCAAAAGTTATAAATGCTCCAACACTGGAAATTTTTAAGAAGATACTGGAAACCATTTGTCTGAAGTGATGTAGGGTTTCCTGCCTAAGCAGGGGGCTGGACTAGAAGACCTCCAAGGCCCCTTCCAACTCTGTTATTCTGTTCCTATTAGGTTTGGCACACGTTGCCTTAGATCCCGCATCTCCATTACGGTCATAAGTCAAGGACTCCCCACAGTAGTATTTACATACAGAGTGTTTCAAAGAAGATCAGAAACTTGGAGAAATCCCAAAGCTGTAGGCTGAAGATGGAAATCAAAAGGGGGAAAAATAAAATCAGAAGGTTTTGCATTATTGAGAGGGAGCTTGGAGTCCTAGTGGACGATCGCTTGAATATAAACCAAGGGTGAAATGTAAAATGTGTTACTACCGGATCTGTGGGCGTGGCTTGGTGGTGGTGGGGTTAATGTGACTGGGTGGGCGTGGCTGACTTTTTTTTTTAACTTTTCAAAGCATTTTTTTCTAATGCTTTGAAAAGCCTCTGGCGATCAGGCAACTCAGCTGGGATCGTCAGAGAGGCTTTTTAAAAAATGCTTTGAAAAGCTTCTCTTGTGATCAGGCAACTCAGCTGGGATCGTCAGAGACTTTTCAAAGCATTCTGTTTACCACCACTTCGGCCAAGAGGTTGCAGGAAAAAAAATGCTTTGAAAAGCCTCTCTGCCGATTAGGCAACTCAGCTGGGATCGTCAGAGACTTTTCAAAGCATTTTTTTAACCACCTCTTCAGCCAAGAGGTTGCAGAAAAAAATGCTTTGAAAAGCCTCTCTTGTGATCAGGCAACTCAGCTGGGATCGTCAGAGACTTTTCAAAGCATTCTGTTTACCACCACTTCGGCCAAGAGGTTGCAGGAAAAAAAATGCTTTGAAAAGCCTCTGATGATCCCAGCTGAGCCATGCGATCATCAGAGGCTTTTTTTTTTAACTTTTCAAAGCATTTTTTTGGTCAGAAGAGATTGTAGAAAAAATGCTTTGAAAAGTAAAAAAAAAAAGCCTCTGATGATCGTGCGACTCAGCTGAGCATGGGGGTGTGTGCAGGGATTTTTGCTACCCACCACCATCGCTACAGGATCGGGCGATCCGGTCCAAACCGGGAGCATTTCACCCCTGATATAAACCAGCCGTGTGTAGCAGCAGCAGCCGAAAAGCCTAATACAATCCTGGCTTGTATAAACAGCGGCGTAGAATTAAGAAGCACGTGAAATATTAACACTGCTTTATAAAGCCTTAGTAAGGCCACACCTGGAATATTCTGCAACTGATTTTGGTCACCATACTACAAAAAAAGATGTTGAGATCTTGGAAAAAGTTCCAAGAAGAGCAACTAAGATGATCAAAGGCCTGCAGACTAAAAACATTACGAAGAACAGTCGCAGGATTTGGGTTTGGCTACTCTAGAGAAAAGAAGGACCAGGGGAGACATGATAGCAGTCTTCAAGTATCTGAGGGGCTGCCCCAAAGAAGAGGGAGTCAAGCTATTCTCCATCGCACCAGAAGGCAGGAGAAGAAGCAACGGATGGAAATCGATCAAGTGAAGCAACCTAGGACTAAGGAGAAACTTCGTAAGAGTGAAGACAATTTACTAGTGGAACGGCTTGCCACCAGAAATCGTGGGCGGTCGATCACTGGAGGTTTTTAAGAAGAGACTGGACAGTCAGTTGTCTGAAATGGTAGAGGGCCTGCTACTTTTTTTTTTTTAATTAGATTTATATGCCGCCCTTCTCCGGAGACTCAGGGCAGCTTAGAATGCGTGAAGCAATAGCCTTCATACTTTTGTATATTTATCCAAAGTCAGCTTATTGCCCCCACAAACTGGGTCCTCAATTGACCTACCTTAGAAAGGATGGAAGGCTGAGTCGACCTTGAGCCTGGTGAGATTTGAACTTACAGTAATTGCAGACAGCTGGTGTTAATCACAATGCTTTAGTCTGCTGAGCCACCAGGCCTGTTCTTCCTTCCTTCCTTCTTCCCTCCCTCCCTTCCATTTTTCCCTTCATTTCCCTTTCTTTTCTTCCTTCCTTCTTTCATTTCTTCCTTCCTTCCTTCCTTCCTTCTTTTTTTCCTCCCTTCTTTCCATTTTCCCCTTCATTTCCCTTTCTTTCTTTCTTTTCTTCCTTCATTCTTTCATTTCTTCCTTCCTTCCTTCCTTCTTCCCTTCCTTCCTTCTTTCTTCCCTCCCTTCCATTTATCCCTTCATTTCCCTTTCTTTCTTTCTTTCTTTTTTTAAATTAGATTTATATGCCGCCCTTCTCCGGAGACTCAGGGCGGCTTACAATGCGTGAAGCAATAGCCTTCATACTTTTGTATATTTATCCAAAGTCAGCTTATTGGCCCCACAAACTGGGTCCTCAATTGACCTACCTTAGAAAGGATGGAAGGCTGAGTCAACCTTGAGCCTCGAACTTGCAGTAATTGCAGACAGCTGAATGTTAATAACAGGCTATCTAGCCTGTTGAGCTATCTGAGGCTATTCTCTGGTGCAAAAAAAACCCCAACCCAGGCTGTGTCTATTCAGATAGTCCTCGGTTTAGAGCGGTTCTGTTAAGGATATTGTTGTGTTAACCAACCAGCAGAGCGTTGAACACAGAAAAAACAGTGCTGAGAGCAATGAATAACATACATGCAAACTAGTTTATCAAAGTGTTTTTACTTTGTAGTGGAAAAACAATTGCATAGTCTTTAGTCAATCCAAGTCTTTAGCCATTCAAATCAGTCCAGAGTTACAGAAATCTTTTTACCATACAAAACAGCAGTAGGTAATAAACAGCAAGTTCACACTGGTAACAAATCACGATGGTAGCAGATCCATCCACGATGAGAGCATCTCCATACACGATGGTAACAGTTCCAGCAATGACTATAGTTCAGCTCCCTTCTTATATACAGTTTAAACTACTGATTATCCAGTTAGGACAAGTGGAGTCAGCAGTCAGTCAGCAGTCATTACAATGACTCAGTATTCCATCTTAAAGACATAGAATACATTTTCATTTGTTCATATATTGCCTGGACATATATTGCCTGTTCGGCTTACATCATATCCTAACAGGTTCATTTAGTGACTTTTCAAAGTGACAACGGCACTGAAAATAGCCATTTATTTATTTTTATTTAATTAGATTTATATGCCGCCCTTCTCTGGAGACTCAGGGCGGCTTACAATGCGTTAAGAAATAGCCTTCATACTTTTGTATATTTATCCAAAGTCAGCTTATTGCCCCCACAAACTGGGTCCTCAACTGACCTACCTTAGAAAGGATGGAAGGCTGAGTCAACCTTGAGCCTGGGGAGATTCGAACTTACAGTAATTGCAGACAGCTGGAGTTAAATCACAGTGCATTAGTCTGCTGAGCTATTCCAGGCTCCGCTTTTTCACATTTAACGACCGTTGCAGCCTGCAGAGGAGAACTACAATGCTGATCCGGCCCTCAAAGAAATCCAGTTTGACACCCCCTGCTTTATATACAGTCATGCCCAAAATTGTGGAAACCTCTTGAGAAATTTTTGAGGTTTGATGGCTAATCACACCACTTTTTTTTGGAGTTTCAAGATAATCCTATTCCACTGCTGGAATGGCCTGGGAACTAGCCCAGACCTTCACCCAGTTGAAAATCTATGGAGCCGACTAAAGAAACCTGTTAGTCGGAAGCGACCCAGCAATAAAACCCAGTTAATAGAAACCATCATTCAATCTTGGTTTCACACGAGAACAGCTGCAGAACTCAAAGACTTGGTTCACTTCATGAGAAGATGTTGTAAGGCCGGAATTCATGCTAAAGATTACCCCGCTAAGGATTAACTGACATGGGGATTATTTTTGTATATCTCATTTCTTTCTACATGTTTCACTTCTCCTCTTTATATTGTAACTGCTATTTTAATAGCAAATCCTTCATCAAAGTTATTACATTCTTGATTAAATTATCTTTCCATTGATATATATAATCTTATGGTACTACTCAAAAAAAAAAAAAGTGGTGTTACTAGCTGGTTTTAGAAAATACACTTTTCCCAAAAGGTTTCCACAATTTTGGCCACTATTGTACTTATCCTTTCCCTCCTTTCTCCTTCCGGCATGCATTTAATTCTTTTCTCGGTTTTTTTTTCCCCCTCTTTGGCTCTTATACAGGACAGACTCCCGTTCTCCCGGCAGCATCGCCTACCTGCCTTCCTTCTTCACCAAACTGGAGAGCACCTCCCCGATGGTGAAGTCGAAGAAGCAGGAGATCTTTCGCAAGCTGAACTCATGCGGGGGAAATGAATCCGATATGGGTAGGAGGTTCTTTTTATTTCCTTCGTGGCTTTTCTTCTTTTTTTCACCCTGTTCCGTGGCGTCCTGAGTGCTCTCTGAACTGGGTCGTTTTCTTGGAGACGTTTTGTGGCCCAACTAGAGAACATCATCAGGGCTAGAAGGGGATGGGGTATGCAGGGAGGAGAGGGAGGAGGGCTGTGGGGTCCTTGGTACTCTCTGAGCTGGGTGGTTTTTCTGGACGTTTCATGACCCACTAGGTAACATCATCAGGGATCCCAAGGACCCCTCAGTTCAACCCTGAGCTACAGACATTCCTTTGTGTTGCTCTTTCTCGACCTCTTTAATCCTCCGAAGTTAACCAGTGTCTCTTCCTTCTCTCTCTGTCAACAGCAGCTGCTCAGCCTGGGACAGAAATCTTCAACTTGCCAGCAGTCACCACTTCAGGTACCGACTTCGAAAGCGAGCAGGAGTTTCATAGCAATTTTGGGTCTTCCCATTTTCTCCAGAAGTTGCGAATGCTCCAACGCTGGAAGGTTTTAAAAAGAGATTGGATAACCATTTATCTGAAATGGTGTAGGGTTTCCTGCCTAAGCAGGGGGTTGGACTATTTTATTTATTCATTTATTTATTTTTATTTAATTTGATTTATATGCCACCCTTCTCTGGAGACTCAGGGCGGCTTACAATGCCTTAAGCAACAGCCTTCATACTTTTTGTATATTTTATACAAAATCAGCTTATTGCCCCCACAAACTGGGTCCTCAATTTACCCACCTTAGAAAGGATGGAAGGCTGAGTCGACCTTGAGCCTGGTGAGATTCGAACTTACAGTAATTGCAGACAGCTGGTGTTAATCACAATGCTTTAGTCTGCTGAGCTATCCAGGCTCTCTCTTTCTTTCTTTCTTTCTTTCTTTCTTTCTTTCTTTCTTTCTTTCTTTCTTTCTTTCTTTCTTTCTTTCTTTCTTTCTTTCTTTCTTTCTTTCTTTCTTTCTTTCTTTCTTTCTTTCTTTCTTTCTTTCTTTCTTTCTAAATTTGATTTATATGCCGCCCTTCTCCGAAGACTCAGGGCGGCTTACAATGCCTTAAGCAATAGCCTTCATACTTTTGTATATTTATACAAAGTCAGCTTATTGCCCCCACAAACTGGGTCCTCAATTTACCCACCTTAGAAAGGATGGAAGGCTGAGTCAACCTTGAGCCTGGTGAGATTCGAACTTACAGTAATTGCAGACAGCTGGTGTTAATCACAATGCTTTAGTCTGCTGAGCTATCCAGGCTCTCTCTTTCTTTCTTTCTTTCTTTCTTTCTTTCTTTCTTTCTTTCTTTCTTTCTTTCTTTCTTTCTTTCTTTCTTTCTTTCTTTCTTTCTTTCTTTCTTTCTTTCTTTCTTTCTTTCTTTCTAAATTTGATTTATATGCCGCCCTTCTCCGAAGACTCAGGGCGGCTTACAATGCATTAAGCAATCGCCTTCATACTTTTGTATATTTTATACAAAGTCAGCCAGCTTATTGCCCCCACAAACTGGGTCCTCAATTGACCTACCTCAGAAAGGATGGAAGGCTGAGTCAATCTTGAGCCTGGGGAGATTCGAACTGGTGTCGTTGCAGACAGCTGGAGTTAATAACAGGCTTTAGTCTGCTTTTTAGCCTGTTGAGCTGTCCAGGCTCTCTTCAGACTAGAAGACCTCCGAGGTCCCTTCCAACTGTTAATTCTAATTCTAGGGCTGGAAAGAGGTCTCTTGTACGAGCGTCGGTCCTTTTCTCTCGCGGGTTCATCCTCCCTCCCTCCCTCTTCCAGGTTCGGTCAGCGCCCGAGGCCCTTCCTTAGCCGATCCCGCCAGCAACCTGGGTCTGGAGGACATCATCCGCAAAGCCCTGATGGGCAGCTTCGACGACAAAGGCGAGGACCACAGCCTGGTCATGGGGCAGCCCATGGGGCTGGTGCCCAGCGGGTCCAGCGGATCGTTACCAACGAACAGCGAAACTCGACGGGAGGAAACCAGCCCCTCCCCCAATCCAGGTGAGCATTTGGGGGCCAGTTTTGGTCCCTCTGGAGGTTGACGTGAGGTTGAGATGGATCTCCCGCCACTTAGGTTCTTTGCAAGGTGGGGTCGGACTACAACTCCCATCCTTCCCCCGTTCTCCCAGCAGGTTCAGCCTTATTGTTCCTGCTGGTTTCGATGGGGGTTGAATGGCAGCCTTTTTAAAAGGCTGGTGATGGGAAAAGGGAGATTTGTCCTTGCTACGAGTGATTTAATTTAACATATCACATTTCTACGCCGCCCAACTCCCAAGGGACTCTGGGCGGCTAGTAGTCCTCGACTTATGACCGTTATGACCGTTGAGTGGCCGAAGCTTGCTTGCTTATTTATTTATTTATTTATTTATTTATTTATTTATTTATTTATTTATTATTTTAACTTATATAGCGCCCTTCTCCCCAGGGGGACTCAGGGCAGTGAACAGCCAAACTTAAAACACATATAGTACAAAAGTTAAGAAGAACTAAAATAAATTAAATCATCGGCATTACCAATTTAAAATCCCAGATCTACAAACTCGAAAAATTCCCAATTTAAAACCCAAAATCAGTAAAATCAAAAATTTAAAATCCCAATTAAAACCATTCAAGCTAGGCCGGCTTGTTGAAATAAGTGAGTCTTCAGGGCCTTGCGGAAAGCGCGGAGGTCCGGGATCACTCGTATTCCAGGAGGTAGCTCATTCCACAGGGCGGGTGCCCCCACAGAGAAGGCTCTCCCCCTGGGGGTCGCCAGTCGACATTGCTTGGCCGACGGCACCCTGAGGAGCCCCTCTCTGTGAGAGCATATTGGCCGGTGGGAGGTTATCGGTAGCAGCAGGCGGTCTCGCAAATACCCAGGTAAATACCCAGGTAAATACCCATGGAGCGCTTTAAAGGTGAGAACCAACACCTTGAAGCGCACCTGGAAGACCACTGGGAGCCAGTGCAACTCGCGCAGGAGAGGTGTTACGTGGGAGCGCCCTGTCGCTCCCATAATCACCCGTGCGGCTGCATTCCGGACCAGTTGGAGCCCCCGGGTGCACCTCAAGGGGAGCCCCATGTAGAGAGCGTTACAGTAGTCCAGGCGAGACGTGACGTTACCACGGCACTGAGAAAAGCCGCTCGAGACTGTTTTTCACACTTGTGACCGTCGCAGCATCCCAGTGGTTGCGTGATCAAAATTCTTCCCAAACTGACTCCTATTTATGACGGTCGCAGTGTGTCGTTCCTCCCCCTCCCTCCCTTTGGTGACCTTCTGTACGAGCCAAGTCACACGGGGCAAGCCGGATTCATTTTAACAACCGTGTGGCTCACTTATCGACTGCTGTGACTCACTGAACAAATCCGGCAAGACAGGTTGTAAAATGGGGCAAAACTCACTGAACAGCTGTCTCGCTTAGCAACAGAAATGTTGGGATCGGCTTTGGTCGTACGTCGAGGACTACCTGAAGCGCGTTCTTTTGGGGAGTTTCTGAATTCAGCTGGTCTGTGCTGATACTTGGGAAAAGGTTGCATTCTTCACACAAACACACAAACACACATACGAGCACACAAGCCCATATTTCCCCAGAGCTGAGCTGGCAGATGGCGGTAAGAAAGGGTTCCATTTTTGGTATATATAGAAGAACCCCAAAATGATTGGGATCTTCTTATCATACAGAAAAGTAGTATTTGCAAAATGTGTGTGTATGCTTAGCCAGGGGATGGACAAGATAGTCCCTAAGAGATAAAAAACCCATGACTCTTTGGAACATGGGTTATAATAGCCCTCGGAAAAAGGACATTTAAATCAATGCTTCCCAATCTTAAGCCATTTTAAGGTGCATGGACTTCCACTCCCAGAATCCCCCAGCCAGCCATGTTTTAAGAGGGGAGGACTTCCACTCCCAGAATTCCCCAGCCAGCCATGCTTTAAGAGGGGAGGACTTCCACTCCCAGAATTCCCCAGCCAGCCATGCTTTAAGAGGGGAGGACTTCCACTCCCAGAATTCCCCAGCCAGCCATGTTTTAAGAGGGGTGGACTTCCACTCCCAGAATCCCCCAGCCAGCCATATTTTAAGAGGGGTGGACTTCCACTCCCAGAATTCCCCAGCCAGCCATGCTTTAAGAGGGGAGGACTTCCACTCCCAGAATTCCCCAGCCAGCCATGCTTTAAGAGGGGTGAACTTGCACTCCCAGAATTCCCCCAGCCAGCCTGCTTTTATTTATTTATTTATTATTTATTTTGTCACATTTCTATGCCGCCCCACTCCCAAGGGACTCTGGGCGGCTTACAACAAAGAATAAAACAATGCGAACAATCCCATAAAAAATGTTTAAAAGAAAAACATTAAAAACTTTAAAAACGTTAAAACACATGCACTCCTATTCGTGGCCGGGTCTCGTGAGATCACTATCACGAGATCAACGGCCCCAGGCCTGTTGGAAGAGCCAGGTCTTCACCGCTTTGCGGAAGGCCAATAGGGTGGGGGTGGTCCGGATCTCAGGAGGTAACTGGTTCCAGAGAGCCGGGGCAGCCACAGAGAAGGCCCTCCCCCGCGGGCCCACCATTCGGCACTGTTTAGCGGACAGGACCCGAAGGAGACCGACTCTGTGGGATCTTACCGGTTGTTGGGAGCTATGCAGTAGAAGGCGGTCTCGAAGATAGCCTGGCCCTGAGCCATGTAGGGCTTTAAAGGTAATAACTGTTGTGGCTCTGTTGCCTGAGCCTGCGTCATCAGCAGGGGAGGACTCTGAGAGTGAGGGAGAGGAGTTGGCAAGGCCTCCTTCTCCAGGACTCTCCTCTCTGGCAATGCCTCCGGAGGACACCGAAGGGCAGGAGATAGGCCCAGAGCCAAGCTTGTCCCCGCAGCCACAGGAGGACATTGATGAGGGGAGTGAGTTTTGGTTGGATCCTCGCCAGCGTCGGAGAGACAGGAGAGCCCAGCAGAGGAAAAGGCGTGGTCGTGATTAGCTGGTGGACCACGCCTCTCAGGCTATATAAGAGAGGGATTGCAGCCTGTATCTTTGTGACGAACAAAACAAAGATTCATGGATCCCGGTTCTGAATCGGCCTTGCATCTCAGCTCTGAACATTTTGGTGGTGTGTATTTGACTGACTTATTAATAAAGACATTGGCAAGCAGCTGCGGATTGCTGCCAACCGTTGTTATCAGCTTACTTGGTTGCCTGCCAGTTCATTAGACTCTGGTTGTCTGAGGGGGGGTTATTTCTGGGAACGGGGCCAGAAGAATAACCAACACGTTGAATTGCGCCCGGAGACCGATAGGGAGCCAGTGCAGCTCGCGGAGAATTGGTGTAATGTGGGTGTATCTAGGTGCACCCACTATAGCTCGTGCGGCTGCATTCTGGACCAACTGTAGTCTCCGAACACTCTTCAAGGGTAGCCCCACGTAGAGCGCGTTGCAATAGAATTCCCCAGCCAGCCTGCTTTAAGAGGCGAAATCCGCTGATTCTTATTGGTGCTCCCCGTAACTCCATTCCTCCTCCTCTTCCTCTTCTTCCAGGTGGGGGGCTCAGCAAACAGAAGTTGATGGGGAAATCCGGGGGCAGGAAGTCCAAGTCCCCACTTCCTGGCCAAGGCTACCTGGGAACGGAGCGCCCCTCCTCGGTCTCCTCGGTGCATTCGGAAGGGGACTATCACCGGCAGACCCCCGCCTGGTCGTGGGAGGACCGGCCTTCTTCGACAGGTGAGCCCAGCCAGTATGGCCCAGGTGTTTCTCTGGGTGAGTGCGGGCAGTCCAAAATGGGCCGTCCAGGTGTATAGAACACTCTTATTATTAAAGATAATTGCATGGTTATCTGAATGCCATCTTCATGACTCTTAAATACAGGTAGTCCTCGACTTACGATCAGAATGGAGCCCCAAATTTCTGTTGCTAAGTGAGACCTTTGTTAAGCAAGGTTCGCCCCGATTTTACGACCTTTCTTGTGACAGTTGTTAAGTGAATCACTAGAGTTATTAAATTAGCAACACGCTGGTTAAATAAATCTGGGCTTCCCCCCCCCCCATTGACTTGGCTTGTCAGAAGGTCGCAAAAAGGAGATCCCATAACCCCGGGGATGGTGGAACCGTCATAAGTACGAGACAGTTGTCAAATGGTCGGATTTTGAGCCCAAAATTGATGCTGTTAAGGGAAGCATTGGTTAAGGGAGTTTTGCCCCCCTGTTTACGACGTTCCTTGCCACGGTTGTTAAATGAATCGTTGCGTTTGTTAAATGGGTCACGTGGTTGTTAAATGAATCTGGTTTCCCCATTGAAAGGGGATAATGTGACCCCCTATTTGAGCCTCCTATTCAAGTGGCCGCTAAACAAGTTATTGTAAGTCAAGCACTCTCTGCGACCGAATTACCCCAAACCCCATCATCCTATCCTATCCAAATGGTCGCTAAACGAGTTATTTCAAGTCAAGGAAATGACGCCCTCATCCGCCCTGAGTCTTCGGAGAGGGGCGGCATATAAATTGAATTAATTAATTAAATTAAATTAAAGGAATCCCTGCGGCCAAATTACCCCAAACCCCATCATCCCCTCCTATTCCAACAGTCACTAAACAAGTGATTATAAGTCGAGCACTCCCTGGGGCCATATTTCCCCAAAGCCCATCATCCTCTTCTATCCAAACACTTGCTAAACAAGTTATTGCAAGTCGAGGACTGTGAATAAAAGTTGACAGATAAATGATAAGAGATAATAGAAAGTTAAATGAGGGATAAGAGAAAAAAGAAATAGAAACTCAGATGACACCAGAACAAATGGAAAAGGGGGATGGGGGGGGGAAAGAAAGAAGTTTATAAATATAAATGTACAATTATGAAATGATAGATTGAGAAAAATGGGAAAGAAATTGAAAAGAAAGTACATATTATTTGAAAATTGGAGTTGCTCGGATACCAAATAAGGGAAATATTGCACAACAAAGGAGAGGAAGAACGGAAAGAGGAGGAGAGGGAGGAGAGGAATGGAAGAAAGGGGAAGGAGAGGAAGAAAGGAGAGGGGACAAGAGCAGGAGAGAAGGTGAGAAAGAGGGAAAAAAGGGGAGGAGTGGGGGAGAGGAAGGGGAAGTAGGGGAGGAGAGGAGGAAGAGGAGAGGAGGGTGGGAAAAGAAAGAAGAAGGAGAAGAAGGTTTGTTGTAAAAAGAGGGAAAAGAGAGCGTAGAAGAGCAACCCCAAATGTGATTAAAATGTCTTATTTCTATGCTTTCGTTAGAAAAAAATATGTATACATTATGGATAAGAGAATGTACATTTACAATACGTGTATAAGAAACAAAAATAAAAAAACTTTTTTCAAACGACAACAAAAAAGAAAGAGAACTCCCTGCGGCCGAATGACCGCCAAACCCCATCCTTCCATGCCGCTCAAACGGTCCCTGCGCGGACGGTCGTAAGTCGAGGAACGCCAAACCTCTAACCCGCCTCTCCCCTCTTCTTCCCCCCTCCCCTCTCCCCACAGGTTCCACGCAGTTCCCCTACAACCCGCTGACCATCCGGATGCTGAGCAACACGCCCCCCACCTCCATGGCTTGCGCCCCCCCTTCCGCCAGCCAGGCTGCCGCCACCACGCACCAACCCAGCCGGATATGGGAGCGGGAACCGGCCCCTTTGCTCTCCGCCCAGTACGAGACACTTTCCGACAGTGACGACTGACACGGACGGACGGAACGTAGCTTGCCCTGCTTTTGGGGGGGGGGGGAAAACGAGAGACACATACACAAACACGAAAAGAAAAGAAAAAGAAAGAAAGAAAGAAAGAAAGAAAGAAAGAAAGAAAGAATATTCAGCAGGGAAGTTTGCAAAAACCAAGTTGGGGGTTAGGGAATGGCTGCATTTTTTTTAAAAAAGCCACCCCCCCCACCCACCCCCAAGCCCCGAGGGGTCGGAAGGAGAGAAATATGGGATTTTCCCCTTTTCCCGCCGGCATCCCGAAGATAAATACGTGTAAAGAGTTTGGGATTTTTTTTTTTCTTTTTTTAAAAAAGGGGGAAAAAAATAAACAAGACGTGTTATTCCCGACCTCTCTACGAAAAAGGAAGAAGAAGAAGAAAAGAGGAAAAAAAAATATCTTTCTTCTGTAAATAGAGTAACTTTTTCTGCAGTGTATTTCCGCCCAGTTTTTCCCCCCCCCCCACTTCTTCCACCCACCCACCCACTTTAAACCCTGGCTAGACTTTCTGGTGTTCAAAATCATTGTTGTAAACTTTTGGGGGTCGTTATATATATATGCATATATATATATATATTTTTAAAGGCCTTGTCTCAAGAGTTAGACGCTTCCGAAATTTTTGGGGTGCGAGCAAGAGGATGGCCCTCCCCCCTTCCTTTTGCATCATCTGTCTGTAGAAAACGGGAGGAGGGGAGAAAGAGAAAGCTTTGGGGCATCACCCTTTCTTTTTAGAGGAGGGGGCAATTTGGCCCAAACGGGTTGCTCCTCCCTCCCTCTTTCCTTTTTCCTTCCTTCCTTCCCTCCTTCATTCATTCATTCATTCCTCCCTCCATTTTCTCTTCCTTTCTTTCTCTTTTCCCTTCCTTTTTGCTCTTCCTTCTTTCTTTACTCTTTTCCCCCTCCCTCCCTTCCTTTCTCCCTCCCTTCCCCCTTCTTTCCCTTTTCCTTTCTTCCTCCCTCCCTCCCCCTTTTCCTTCCTTCCTCCCTCCATCCCTCTTTTCCCTTCCTTTCTTCCTCTTTTCCTTCTCTTCCTTCTTTCCTTACTCTTTTCCCCCTCCCTCCCTCTTTCCTTCCCTTTTCCTTCCTTCCTCCGTCCCTCCCTCTTTTCCCTTCCTTTCTTCCTCTTTTCCTTCTCTTCCTTCTTTCCTTACTCTTTTTCCCCTCCCTCCCTCTTTCCCTCCCTTCCTCCTCCTCTCCCTTTTCCTTCCTTCCTCCCTCCGTCCCTCCCTCTTTTCCCTTCCTTTCTTCCTCTTTTCCTTCTCTTCTTTCTTTCCTTACTCTTTTCCCCCTCCCTCCCTCCCTCTTTCCCTTTTCCTTTCTTCCCTCCCTCCCTCCTTCCATGCCCCCTTCCTCTGTCTTTCCATACATAGCACCCCGTTTGCTCTCCAGCACGACTTGCCTTCTCCCCCCACCCCAAAATCTAAACCCTCTGCCCTCCCCCCCACTCTTTTTCTGTGGTTGTTAAAAACTTGTGGAAAACATGTTTGTTTTTTTTCCCTTTTGAAAACTGACCCCCTTCTGCAAGATCTGTACATTTGAAATCTCCGGTCTGCTGGAATAACCGAGATCTTTTTAATGATTATGCCATGCTGTAATTTTAATTTCAATTTTTTGTTTTGTTTTTTTCGGTACAGTCGAATTTGTTCAGCAACACTAGGAAGAAACCATTGCATGGGTCTTTCTCTCTCAAAATGTCCAGGCTTTATTCTCCTCCTCAACCCAAATCTTTTTTTTTTTTTTTTAAATTTTCTTTTTCAGCCCTTCCTTCCCGTAAATTCTCTTCTCCTTTCCTGTCTTCCCTCCCAAATCATCAGCTGCTTTTTCTCCAGATAGAAAGCAAAACGTCCGGTCGATCTTCAGCCGGAGCGAGGCCAAGTCTCAAATCTGTTCCTTCAACGGAAATCTCTGCATCCCAAATTCACATTTCTTCCCATAAAAAAAATAAAAAAATAAATTGTGGATTTGGTCAAAAAATCTGGCCCGTTCGGTTGGCCCGCATTTGGGGGGGGGGGGGAGCAAAACGAGGCTACGATCGCTTGGTAGGCGGCTTCCTGTGCACATATAAAAACCACAGATGGGTGGGGCTGGGTTGAAAAGCCGATTTTGTATAACGGCAAAAAGATTTGTGAAAGAATTCGAACCTTGGACCAGGTCGAGCTTTTTGGAGAATTTCAACCAAGAAAAAAAAAAACCCTTGAATTTAAAGATAAATCTGACCTGTAAATCTCTTTTCCTCTCCTTTGTTTCATGAAAAAGGCTCAAATTTCCTCTGGGGCATTATAGGATAGCATTGGCAAATTTTTAGGACAGCGTTAACTAAATCTGGACAACTTTTAAGAGGTGTGGACTTCAACTCCCAGAATTCCCTTGTCCACTGGGGAATCCTGGGAGTTGAAGTCCACACCACTTCAATGTCATGGAGATTGGGAAACACGGCTTTTAAAAAAATTTGCTGCAAGCTCATTTCTGGAAAGGAGATCCGCCTCCCACAATCCTGGAAATCGTACCCACCCCAACAGCTGTGCAGATGGGAGTTGTAGTCCTCTGCAAAGCAGAGAGAAATCGCAAAGCTTTAGCAACCACAATCGACGCCTGTCATTTCATCCCAATTGGGTGCATTGTTCCTTTTCCAGTTTTCATCCGAGGTTTGATTAAAAATCAAAATTAAATAAAATCTCCCATCGAGCTTGCTATATATAACATTGCAGGGTGTGAAGAAGGAGAGGAGGGGGGGAAAAAGGGGGGGGAGGCAGAAGTTTGTGTTGCCTTTTAAGCCGTTTTCTCCTTTCACGAAAATGCACAACCGGAAACCCATCAGGGAGGCAACGACGTATTTATGAATAAAGAAATAATAAGTCAAAATGCAAGAATTTGCAGAATTGCAAAGGTTTTTTTTGCAAATCTGTCATCTGCAAATTTTATCTCGTTGACTATTCAGCGGTCGGCGGGCGAAATTTGAGAGATTGCAGACTTCGTGAAAGCCCAGTAAAAAAAATAATTGGATTTTTTTTTTTTTTTTGCAAAATTCCAAAGATTTGGTGCTTTTTTTTTTTTTTAAATAGACCTTTTTTCTTTGCACAGGGAATTTGGCCCTTTCTGTGATTTCAAATAACATTTCCTACTTTGGGAGGTAGAATAGATATTCTGGGTTTGTTTTTTTTTCCCCCTGTCAATCATTTCTTGATCCCTGCTGCTGTTCTTCCCCTTAGAAAGTTCAGCAAATTTTATTTTTTTTTTCTGAGGGGTGGGGAGTGAAGAAGAGGAATCCCAAATGCCCCCCTTGCATTTTACCAACAAGTAAAATGGTGAGTTCTACAATTCAGACCAATTAAATAATAATAAAAAAGGCAGGTTTGCGTCTTTTCTGGGGGTGGAGAGCCGGAAAGGTGGGCATTTAAAATCTACATTCCAGAGCAAGGATTTCATCATGGCTGCACCCAGAATAATTGTGGGGGGGAACCTTTGCCCTCTCCCCCCACTCTCTGCCATGAACCCCAAGAGAGCCTGTGGGGGGAGCTGCTACGGTCTGTTGGCTCCTTGAGTAAATCTTAAATCTGTTCCCTGTTGTAGGGTACAAAGGAAGGTGTGAGAATTACACCAAACATAAGTTTTTGTCAAACTTGGCAACCTTGAAAGGGGCGGACTTCAACTTCCAGAGTTTGCTAATAAACAGGCTCGCTGGGGGATTCTGGGAGTGGAAGTCCAGCCCTCTTAAAGCATTGTTGGCTGGGAGATTCTGGGAGTGGAAGTCCACCCCTCTTAAAACATGGCTGGCTGGGGGATTCTGGGAGTGGAAGTCCACCCCTCTTAAAGCATGGCTGGCTGGGGGATTCTGGGAGTGGAAGTCCACCCCTCTTAAAGCATGGCTGGCTGGGGGATTCTGGGAGTGGAAGTCCACCCCTCTTAAAGCATGGCTGGCTGGGGGATTCTGGGAGTGGAAGTCCACCCCTCTTAAAGCATAGCTGGGTGGGGGATTCTGGGAGTGGAAGTCCTCCCCTCTTAAAGCATTGTTGGCTGGGAGATTCTGGGAGTGGAAGTCCACCCCTCTTAAAACATTGTTGGCTGGGAGATTCTGGGAGTGGAAGTCCACCCCTCTTAAAGCATGGCTGGCTGGGGGATTCTGGGAGTGGAAGTCCACCCCTCTTAAAGCATGGCTGGCTGGGGGATTCTGGGAATGGAAGTCCACCCCTCTTAAAGCATGGCTGGCTGGGGGATTCTGGGAGTGGAAGTCCACCCCTCTTAAAGCATGGCTGGCTGGGGGATTCTGGGAGTGGAAGTCCACCCCTCTTAAAGCATGGCTGGCTGGGGGATTCTGGGAGTGGAAGTCCACCCCTCTTAAAACATGGCTGGCTGGGGGATTCTGGGAGTGGAAGTCCACCCCTCTTAAAGCATGGCTGGCTGGGGGATTCTGGGAGTGGAAGTCCACCCCTCTTAAAGCATGGCTGGCTGGGGGATTCTGGGAGTGGAAGTCCACCCCTCTTAAAACATGGCTGGCTGGGGGATTCTGGGAGTGGAAGTCCTGCCCTCTTAAAGCATTCTGGCTGGGGGATTCTGGGAGTGGAAGTCCAGCCCTCTTAAAGCATTGTTGGCTGGGAGATTCTGGGAGAGGAAGTCCACCCCTCTTAAAACATGGCTGGCTGGGGGATTCTGGGAGTGGAAGTCCACCCCTCTTAAAACATGGCTGGCTGGGGGATTCTGGGAGTGGAAGTCCTGCCCTCTTAAAGCATGTTGGCTGGGGGATTCTGGGAGAGGAAGTCCAGCCCTCTTAAAGCATTGTTGGCTGGGGGATTCTGGGAGTGGAAGTCCACCCCTCTTAAAGCATTGTTGGCTGGGGGATTCTGGGAGTGGAAGTCCACCCCTCTTAAAGCATAGCTGGCTGGGGGATTCTGGGAGTGGAAGTTCACCCCTCTTAAAGCATTATGCTGGGGAATTCTGGGAGTGGAAGTCCACCCATCTTAGAGCATGCTGGAAGTCCACCCCTCTATAATCATGCTGGCTGGGGAATTCTGGGAGTTGAAGTCCACCATCTTTAAAGCTGCCAAGGTTGAGAAAAGGCCCCCTAATCTGCCACCTTAACTGAGTATGTCCTCTTTTTCTAAAAGTTTTGGGGGAAGGAACATCCTAAATATTGACAGGACTAAAAACTACAACATGGCCAAACTTCCCATCTCCTCAGCAGAGCTGCTTGAGTTTCAACCCCCTTCTTGAATCCATCAGCTCCAGAGATTTGAACCCAGGTCCTCTCTGCAAACTATTTGATTGTTGCACCCAGATGTCATCCAGGAAAAAAACGGCTTCATGAGATTCAAGATTGGACCTTCCAGGTTTCAAATTCACAGGAAATTTTTTTTTTTACCTCAATCTCCTTATTGGCCTTTCCTACCTGCCCTGCATTTTGTCGTAGACAATCCTCGACTTACGACCACAATTGAGCCTTTCATTTCCATTGCTAAGCGAGACAACTGCTAAGTGAGCTTTGGCCCCGTTTCACTATACTTTCTACAGTTGTTAAGCGTTATCACTGCGACTGTTTAAATGAATAACACCGTTATTAAGCGAGGCTGGCTTCCCCCCACTGATTTTGCTGGTCAGAAAGTCCCAAATTTTGATCACGCGATCCCTGGGAATATTGGAACGGTCGTTAAGTGTGACAAGTCCCTTTTTCCAGCGCCGTTGCGACTTCGAACAGTCACTAAAGGAATTTTCATAAGTCAAGGACAGCCTGTAGTTAACGCCAACCTGTAGGGGGCGCCTTTTGCGGGCCTCCATCAGGTCCAGTGAGACGATTGGGAAATAATAAATGTTATTGCTGAAGCTGCAGATATCTCTGCTTTTATTCGGTCCCGGAGATCCAAACGGTCACTAAACGAACTTGTTGTATATCAAGGACAACCTGACAATGGTGTGTAGGTTCTCCTGTTTGGGGGGTGGGGGGTGGGGGGGTTTGGATTAGATGACCTACAAGGTCCCTTCCAACTCCATTAAATCTAATCTGTAGTTAACGCCAACCAGGAGGGGACACCTTTTGCAAGCCTCCATGAGGTCTAGTGGCATGACTGGGAAATTTACAAATAATAAATTTTATTGCCTAAACTGCAGATATCTCTGCTTTATTCGGCCCCGGGGCTCCAAATTGGGGCTCTCCTCGGGGGTCCTCGCCTTCTGCCCTCCAGCTGGCATCCTCTAGGCTCCGTTCTCGTAGGCAGGATGCAGATCGAGGGCTGCCCCACGGGATCCGCGCCGTGTTGCCCCCGCAAGCGGAAAGGAAAGCCTATTGCAATTCGGACTCTCTTCCAAGCCAATGGCGGAAAGCCGGACCGGTCACTCCTTCTGCCCTTCGGCCCCATCCTTGCCCGCGTCCGTCTCCTCCTCCAAGCCGGCCTTTCCCTTGGACCACATCCGCTTCCTCTTGGCCAGCTGAGCCAGTTCCTTCGTGATGTATCGCACAGCGACGCCGTCGCCAGATTTCTCGGCCACTTCCAGGGCGGTTTTGTAAACCTGCCTGGCCTGGGAATAATCTCCTGGTAAAAGAGTTAATACAGAAAATACAGGTAAGTCCTTGACTTGTGACCGTTCGTTTAGTGACCGAAGTTACAACACCCCTGAAAAACGTGGCTTCGGGCCGTTTTTCGCACTTAACGACCGTCGCAATATCTCCACGGTCACGGGATCAAGATTCGGACGCTTGGCCACGGACTCATATTTACGACGCTTTTTGTGTCCCCTGGAGGTCACGCGATTCCCCTTGGGAGACCTCCTGACATGCATCGTCAACGCGGGAAGCAGGATTCACTTAACAACCATGGCAAGAAAGATCACAGAATTGGGAGTGACTCACTTAATAACCACCTTATTTTAGCGATGGGAATTCTGGCCCCCAGTTGCAGTTGTGAAGTCAAGGTGTACCTGTACATAGCTAAGAGCAAATTGGGTGTAGGGGTTAAAGGCACCTGGCTAAAAAGCAGGAGATCTGAATTCTAATCCTGCTTTAATCATGAAAACCAATTGGGGGACTTTGGACCAATCACCAGGAGACAGTGAGTTCTAGTTCCGCCTTATGCATGACAGTTGGCTGTATGATTTTGGACCAATCACCAGGAGACGATGAGTTCTAGTCCCGCCTTACGCATGACAGTTGGGTTTTTTTGGACCAACCACCAGGAGACGGTGAGTTCTAGTCCCGCCTTAGGCATGACAGTTGGGTTTTTTTGGACCAATCACCAGGAGACGGTGAGTTCTAGTCCCGCCTTATGCGTGAAAGTTGGCTTTTTTGGACCAATCACCAGGAGACAGTGAGTTCTAGTCCCGCCTTAGGCATGACAGTTGGCCTTTATGATTTTGGACCAATCACCAGGAGATTCTGAGTTCTAGTCCCGCCTTAGGCACAAAAGCCATCTGAGTGACTTTTGGGCCAGTTCCTTCCTCTGAGACCAACCCACCTCACAGGGTTGTTGTAGGGAAAATAGGAGGAGGAGAAAGTATTAGGGATGGTTGCCGCCTTGAATTATTCGTAAAGAACAATAAAGGCGGCTAATAATAAAAGCACCCAAAAGTGCTTTTTCCTAAAATCAACTGGACATTCATGGTTTTTTTCCTTTGAAAATGTTTCGCTTCTCCTGATTGAGAATCTCAACAGAAATAATAAAAGTTGGAAAATAAATATAAAACAAAATAGTACCATAATAACAATAATGCAAAACAGGCAGTCCTCGACTTACGACCACAATGACGCCCAAAATTTCTGTTGCTAAATGAGAGAAATTTGTCAAGTGAGGTTTTGCCCCGGTTTACGACCTTTCTCGCTGCTTTTGTTAAGTGTATCACTGCCGTTATTAATTTACTAACACCGTCGTTAAGTGAACCTGTCCGTCCGTCCCCCTCCGTTGACTTTGCTTGTCAGAAGGTCGCAAGAGGGGATCCCATCATAGCGGGACACGGCACCCGTCATAAATACGAGTCCGTTGCCACGCACCTGAAGTCCGATCACGTGACCACGGGGAAGCTGTAACGGTCGTTAAGTGAGAAAAGCCGTCCTAAGTCACTTTTCCCAGTGCCGTGGTAACTTTGAGCAGTCACTAAACGAAGTGTTGTAAAATCAAGGACTACCGGTATGATACAAACGCTGCTTAAGGGCCTTTTTTCCAGATCAGAAAAAAATAAATAAAATAAAATAAAGTTTTAGCTTATCTGGGCAAAAAGAGCATTTCCCAATGGAGGGGGAAAAAAAGTCAAAAATTCAGCCGAATTGTCACTTTTATTCTGCGGCTCGAAGAGGACTCTTCTGACAGATTAACAGGGACCTTGGAGGTCATCTAGTCCAGTGATCGCCAACTGGTGGTCCATAGTCCACGAGAAAATTTTGGTGGTCCACAGAAAAAATATTGCACTAAATCAGGGGTCCTCAAACTACAGCACCTGGGCCGGATACGTGCAATGAGCATTTGTGTTGCTGCAGAGAGTCTCCCCCTTTGGGGTCTTTTTGGGTGGGGCAGAGGGGGGCAGAAATTCAGAATTGGGGTCTACTTTGACCTCCTGGTGTGGGGCTTTGGGCAAAGGCTGGAGGGAAGTACCGCTGGTGGAGAAGAGCCGGAGGGCCTCGTTCCAGTGGGACAGCATCATGGCCTGGAACTGGCTGACCATCTCAGCCCGCTGAGCCTCCAGGTGCCGGTACCTGGCCTTGCACTCCTGCAGGTCTTCCCTCTGCTTGGAAAGCCGATGCTCCTAGTCCTCAGTGAGGTGCTTCTGCTGAGCCTCCTCAGTCAGATCCAATTTGAATTGAGTTGTTCTGCCAACTCTTTCTCCTGGTGGCTGCTTAGCTCCAGCAACTGGCCTGGTGGCTCAGCAGACTAAAGCATTGTGATTAACTCCAGCTGCCTGCAATTACTGTAAGTTCAAATCTCACCAGGTTGACTCAGCCTTCCATCCTTTCTAAGGGAGGTAAATTGAGGACCCAGTTTGTGGGGGCAATAAGCTGATTTTGGATTAATATACAAAAAGTATGAAGGCTGTTGCTTAACACATTGTAAGCTGCCCTGAGTCTCTGGAGAAGGGCGGCATATAAATCAAATTTTTTAAAAAAATTGCTTCCTGTTGGTGCCCAAAGGAGCCCGGTTGGGCAGGTGAGGAGTGTCCCTCGATGTGAGTGACATCAAGTTGGCCACACCCACCCAGTCACATGACCACCTAGCCGTGCCCACCCAGCCGGTCATTAGGCAGATCCTATTAGTGGTCCGCGGGATTTAAAATGATGAAGTTAGTGGTCCCTGAGGTCCGAAAGGTTGGGGACCCCTGATCAACCCCCTCACTCTAGCAGGAGACCCTTCACACCAGTTCTGACCGATGGAAAGTCCAGTCTCTTCTTGATGAAGCTCCCATAACTTCTGAATGACAGAATAATAATGGAATAAACACAGTTGGAAGGGACCCTCGAGGTCATCTAGTCCAACCCCGCTGCCTCGGTCCAAACAGGAGACCCCACACCATTTCTGACCGATGGCAACCCAGTCTGCAAGTTGAAAGTTTCTTGAACTTTCAACTCCCCCCCAGTTCCCATCTCTCTGCCCCACAACGCTGATTTGACACCCCGATGCCGTCTCTCACCTTTATGGATCAGGATGCCAGCCAGGTTATTCAAGATAACGTGGGTATCCGTGTGCTGGGTTTGCTGGGCCAGTTCCGCGGCTCTGCTCACCTGGGCGTAGGCTTCATCATAAAGCCCCTGAGCGTCCAGCGCCGTGGCCAAATCGTTCATCACCACCACGGTCTGAGCCGGAGAGGAAACAAAACAAAACAAAAAAAATCCAGATCAGAAGGACAAGAGGAAGTCGAGGGACTCCGAAGCCAGAAAGGCTGCCCTGCTCTAGGAGTGCTTGGTGCTCTCTGAGCTTGGTGGCTTTCTTTGAGACGTCTCATGACCCAGCTAAGTGATATTATCAGTGGTAGAAGGGTGTGGGTTTAGTAGAGAGGAGAAGGAGGAGGACTGGGGTGCTTGGTGCTCTCTGAGCTTGGTGGCTTTCTCTCAGACATCTCATGACCCAACTTGGTAACACCATCACTGCTAAAACGGAGGGGGAGGAGCAAAGTTGGAGGAGGTGGAGGATCGTTGGGTCCTGGTGCTGTCTGAACTTGGTGGTTTTCTTGCAGGCGTCTCATGACCCAACTAGGGAACGTCACCAGTGCAAGAAAAAGGAGGAGGAGGAGGAAGAAGGCAACTATGGGGTCCTTTGCGGTCTTGATTTCCTTTCAGACGTCTCATGACCCAACTAGCTAACTTCATCTGGGTTGGAAGGGAGGGGGATTTGCTCTGTTTACTCCAAACAAGACACTACCAACTCAAACAAATAAGTAAACATTAAACCACAGTCTAATCCAGGACCTACTAAGAGTATTCCCACTGAGAGGGCAAGCCACTTGTACTTAAAATGGCAGCAAAGCCCTGCTTCCTTTTAGCATTGATCATGTTGCCTAGTTTGGTAATGAAACGTCTACAAGGAAAGCACCAAGCTCAGAGGGCACTAAGAACTCCTCTTCCTTCTCTCTGCAAACCCCCTCCGTTCTAGCATTGATGACGTTAGCTAGTTTGGTAATGAAATGTCTACAAGGAAAGCACCAAGCTCAGAGAGTTCCCAAGGACCCCACAAGCAGAAAAATAGATTTTATTTTATTTTATTTTATTTTATTTTATTTTATTTTATTTTATTTTATTTTATTATTTTATTTTATTTTATTTTATTTTATTTTATTTTTATTTTATTTTATTTTTTATATTTTATTTTATTTTATTATTTTATTATTTTATTTTATTTTATTATTTATTTATTTATTTATTTATTTATTTTATTTATTTTATTTTATTTTATTTTATTTTATTATTTTATTTTATTTTATTTTTTTATATTTTTATTTTATTTTATTTTTTTATATTTTATTTTATTTTATTATTTTATTTATTTTATTTTATTTTATTTATATTATTTTTATTATTTTTATTATTTTTATTATTTTTATTTTATTATTTTATTTTATTTTATTTTATTTTATTTTATTTTATTTTATTTTATTTTATTTTATTTTATTTTATTTTATTTTATTTTTTTATTTTATTTTATTTTATTTTATTTTTGCAGCCCAACCAATCCTCCTGGTGTTAAAAAGTCTGCCATTTCTTCATTTCACTGACAATCCCATCTTCGCGGCCACACCCCGTGAAATGGCTTGGATCGCCCCCAATGCCCAGCCCAAATCAGTGCCCGAGGGAGCACTAGAACTCACAGCCACCCTGTTTTCAAGGGGGGCACCTGCAACCCGACACCAAACTACCTTCTCTTTGGAAAAGGGGAGAAGAAAATTCCTCCGGCCCCTC